>JAHWFO010022369.1:2279828-2297243 GCA_023313115.1 Rhysida immarginata
ATAGAGGACAAATGTGAGTATAAGATACAAAAAGAATTTTGAAAATCGGTTAACAAATAAAAAAGTTACAGCCAAGGAGACCTTATTTATCAATCGCCCCTCATACATGTAATACAGAAAGACTATTACCAGTATGTCCAATAAATGATTCAAATTATAAATTTCACAGATGTTTTTCAATTTTTTTTATTTTTATTTTATTTTTTATGTTGTTGCACTATTTTAGCATTATCAGTTGAGAAACTTACCTAAATTAAATAAATAGAGAGATTAAACATTTACAACTGAAATGGACGTAAGCTGCTAACCCTCTGGCAAATTGTTTCATGAATCACATTACTGAATCAAATAATGGTCAAATGGATATTTTTAACCCTAGTCATGAATCATAGTCTTAACTTTGATCAAAATGCTACAATCACAATACAACAGAATTTATAAGAAAGTGTCAATTGAAAAACTTTATATGGGGACTTAAAAGAATTCATCCTTACCCAAGTACACTCGACTCCATATGGTAGAGCTCCAGATAAAGCTTTCCGCTCACGAGAACCAGTTTTAGTTTTCCCAATTTCCCCCTCCATTTTAAGCCACATTTTCTCAGTTTAAAGAGTTCAGTTTCCTCTATTGGACTCCGCATGCAAGAACTAATCATGTTTAATTCAATTTTGTGAATCATATCATAGGATACAATTATGATAAAAAAAAAAAAAAAAGCTTTAAACAATTTAAAACAGTCTAATTTTTTTTTTCCAAAATGGATTTTTTATTTTAAATATTTACCTTTACTTGTAAAATCGTTTTTTGAATAAAACGAAGACCATATCCATTTTTAATTTTTCCTAATGGGGCTATTAAAAGCAGAGTCGACTGTACAGTCAAGTGCAAAAAGGGCTTTTACCTGCTCCATAGGAAAGATTTAGGGCAGATTAGACTGGACCTGTCCCTTCTGAATGAAAATAGGGTTGCAGGTAACGCTTGGGATGTGCTATTCACATACTCAACTATGACTTAAGTCTAAACCTTTATGCATCAGACTGTACCAAATGATAAATTTAAAATTGGGCTGGATCTTTGATAATTATTTCTTTTTGAGCATTTCACGATTAGGTTATCGGCCCTTTTGAGTTTTTTATAAGAACAGAATGTGTTGAAATGGAGACATCAAATAAATATGAAACTTAATTTTAGTCGTAACTTTTTAAAATAAAACTTTTCAACCAGAGGTTCCCTAAGTGGTTGATGTTGACCCCCCAGGGATCAATAGAGGTTCGGAGGTTGATTGGGTATCAATGGAAAAAGTTAATTAGTTACACATCAATAATATAATAAACTAAATTTTTCTTCGTATAATAATTTTCAGTTGATAATGATACATTAAAACGTTTACTATTAAGGACGTTAAGCCAGGCATGATCAACTGGATGATCCAAATTTTCTCCGATTGATTGGCTAATTCTAGACTTGTGGCTCGCACAATTCAGTTGTTCAGTTTAATTATATATCCACAAACTACACATCTGTACACCAAAGTGTTGAACACTAATTATAATTGTGTACATCTTGTAACAAAAAGTAAATGTAAAGGAAACTGCATAAAAATAACCCCAGAAGTGTGGTTTTTCCTTATCCTATTATAGTTACATAATAACAAAGTAATGTGAGTCAACAGAAATTGAGAAATTCCTGGAGCATATTATAGCTACATTATTAGCTAAAATGTTTGGGGACCCCTGGCTTAATTTGGAATAGCACAGCTTAAATAAAAAATAGTAGGGAAACAGTCAGACAATATATGTGAATAGAGAATTAAGATAATAAAAATGATGAAGCAGAAAAATTTCTCAGTCTGTAAAACTGGTTGGCTTTATTTATTCTCTTATAGAAAAGTGGCCATTTCTTTGCTCACTTTTCAGTTTTTTCGGTTATATTCTTTGGCGAGAAGAATTTCCACGTTTTCGAGGATCTTCCTATGGTCATTACATTTTAGTATGACATCCATGATTTCTTATTTCCAACCAGTACATTTTACAGCCTGTTCTTTATTTTTGTTTAAGCTGTGCTATTCTAACCCAACTCGCTCACCATAAGCGCAATGCACCCACTACAGTGAAAGAAGCCCAGCCACCAATGAGATGAAAAGGTTATGTAAGCAAACATGTCATCCAATGAGATGAGGAAGAAGTAGCCATGCTTCCTTATATAAGCTGGCAATGTTGGCAATTCATCTGTAATTCACCTAACTGGTAATTGTCTTAAAACCAAAATGCACCAGGGATAAAAATCTAATTTTTGTTACAATCTGGTCTTGACTACTATTTCTTATATGTTTATTGTAATTTTCTTTTAAATAGGCAGGTCAAGGTCATAAGATCTCGTGCATATCCATACCAACGTTCATCTTTTAGAGGATGCTGAACTAACTGAATTAAACCACTATAACCAGTTTTCTGATATCAGTACTGGGCATACTATAACAATATTAGAATAAAAAACACGTCTAAAACAAAAATCTGTAGAAATAACTGAGAAGTAGTTCCTGGCGTGCGACCTTGAATTGCATGTTTAAAAGAAAAGCAGTTTAGTACAACATGGAACCTTATGCCAAACTTGGAACTAAATGGTATTTAGATTGTTTGAGATAATCTTAAAAATAAGTCCAAATTTAAAAATAAGTGTCAAAAATTTGAGATCTATGCCAGGAATGGATGATGGTAGTATATATTCATCCATTCAGTTCTAAACATTGTATCACATTAAGTTTGCAAGAAAATCACACCTCAGAGAAAACATGCACATCCATCAAGCAATGTAGTCCCTTACTAATATGTTTCGGTATAAAAACTATATAGTTTTGTTTCTCAAAGCGAACGAATGTAAAATATTATAACTTTTTCAACCTCAAAATTGAATAAACTAAGGGACCATCTTCACCTATCAGATCACTGTGATAAGGCCATGTCCCTTGGCCAAAATTAAGGAGGTTACATGGAGGTATACGCATCAGCCTCATGCTTATGGGTTGCAAACTAAATGTGGAACAAACTGTACTCAAGATATTAAGTTTCTTCACATTATCATTGATATACAGGGTGGATACAAGAATGAGCTCCTCCCCCTTTTATTTTCATAACCGAAGCAGATAAGTCAATTTTGATGAATCCAATGAATAGGAAGCTGTGGGTGACCTATCCCATGCTGCTCTTTTCATCATCACAAATATGCAAATTAGGACACATTCAAATCCTATCTTAAAAACCATAACAGATACACGAAAAATTCCAAGTGAAGACTTGTTCAGCATGGAATTCCGAACAAAACAAAACAAAAAAATTCTGAAATCCGATGAACGGATCACCAACAATCACAATTATTTATAATTTACAAACAGCCGCAGTGCATAAATAATTTTACTCTAAATGTAATTGATGTAACGATCAGTGACACCTAACACAATTGGGAACAGAACTTAACTGATGCCATTACATTGGCGAGCACGGTTGGTGTCACTCCTGAGCATGCTTCTTCGATACGTTGTACCAGATCCTGCAGTGAAGTGTATAGGGAAATAACTAATAAATTCAACATGTGAATGTTGGCGATCCATTCATCGGATTTTGGAAAATTTTATTTTTTTTGTTTGTTCAGAATTCCATGTTGAACAAGTCTTCAATTGGAATTTTTCGTGTATCTGTTACAGTTTTTAAGATAGGATTTGAATGTGTCCTAATTTGCATATTTGGGATGGTGAAACGTGCACCATGGGATAGGTCACCTACAACTTCCTATTGGATTCATCAAAATTGACATATCTGCTTCGGTTACGAAAATAAAAGGTGGCTCATTTTTATATCCACCCTGTATATTGGTTAAGAAATTCCCTGCTTGTATATTAATAGCAATGGAGTATGAATGTTTATTAACAAATAAACTAAAAATAAAATAAAAATAAAATACTTAGTGTCATGTTTTTTCTAAGGAATATTTGAGGCATATAATTTTAATAAATAAATTTTGTTGCTCTTGTTCCATTTTTTTGTTGGCAAACAAATTTTAAGTACAGAGCTATAAGCATTTGCATTAATTAAAGCACACATTGTTAATTAATAAAAACGATCTTCCAACATTTGACTGTACAATGTGAGAAATTCATTCTTTTTTTTTTATTTATTTATTTTCTTTGTTTTGTATTATTTTAAAAATGCACTTGGGAAACTCTGGATAAAGTAATTTCAAACTAACAAAAAATGTTAAAAAAAAACAACAATATAAAGGCATTAAAAATTAAAGAGTAAAATAGCTCCTATAGAACACGATTTTCTTAAACTACCTCCAAACCAGTTGACTGCAGGACTAAAGACTAAGTTCATTGTGGAGCAGTATTCGGGAGAGAAATATCTACTCCCTCCCCTCCCAACCCAAAATGTCAAGTGGTTAAATTTCAATAACTTAATTAAAAAAGTTAATTAATTTCTCTTTAGCATCCAGAATTTATAATAAAATAATGCCATAGCTCTTAAAATATTTCATTGAAAAAAAAAAAAAAAGAAATAATGAAAGAAAGAAAGAAAAAAAAAAAGAAATTTCTTTTTTTATTTTCACTCCATTGTTATGTATCGGATTAATGACCAGCTGTGTAGAGAACATCTGCGAACATTAGCAAGCGGGAAAAAATGAGGAGCAGACCAAACAAATCTTAAGTGGCATTGGGCACCAGCAGTCATTTCCCACTTCCTGCACAATTGTTTCTTTTTTTCAGCAAGGGCAAAAAATATAACACCAGTTGCAAGTCAGAGAACAGCTAATCATCATCAACACCATCATGATCTTGTGAGCTCCTTTGCCATATGATTATCCTTCTTCTAAGCACTGATCAATAATTATTATTATCATTATTTTAATTTTTTCCCCTTTAGAATCATTTCATTGTCTATCAGTTTTTGTTGTTGTTGCTGTTGTTGTTGAATTTTCATTTCCCTATTTCCTAGGCCATTTTGTTAACAATGGCTTGATGGAGACTAGAAAGTTGAGACGTCCACCTGTCTAAAGCTGTGTAACGAGCTGCTCCCTGGGTTTGCTTGTCTAACTCCAAGACCTGGTTCACCTGATCAATGCGACCATGAACAGTACTAAATGAAAGATAAAAGGACAAGGTTGGAGGGAAGCAAAAGAGAAAAAAAAAACATGTGAATGAATTTTAACCAGATTCACATTATAGAATAATCAAAGTAAATTAAAAAAAAACAAAACAAAAAAAACCTTTCATATCAAAGGCTAATACATATTGTAAATCAGCATAAGTATATACAGGGTTCGTACACTTAATCAAAGATAAAATTCCAGGACTTTTCCAAAACTTTTCAAGGCAATTCAATACATTTTCCAAAACCATAATTTTTATATTTTCAAGAATATACATATTTACAAATAAACGTTGGGAAAAAATCTACCAGTAGTTTATTTTAATGAGTACTCCATAATCGAATTTTACACAATTCGGATCCCAACAGCAAAAGAAAATTAAAAAAATGAATAATAATAATACAATTAAAAATTCCCTATCCCATCCCTGTAATGTAAACAACCCACCCGAAAAATTTAATCTTTGATCTACATTATTTCCAAGAATATGGGCCAAGACACACTATTCTCAAAAATTACAGTATTTTACATTTGAACAACATGTTCACAAAGATTCAACCATGAACATTAGCATTCCAAAAAGACAGCAGCATACGTCGGCTGTCACTGATAATTTGGTGAAAGTTCATTAGTCCATGAGTAAGAAGAAATCCTGATATATAAAAATTAGCCCAATTCACTTGTTCCTCTAACGTTTTCGAGTGCATTTTTCACTCATCTTCAGGAGGATGGCAATAGCAGATGGAGTGATTTCAAACAACAACAGAAAAAATTAAACTTGTAAAACAGGAAGTCACGTGATAACCGAGGAAATTAGTGCTCCAAAAAATAAATTAAAGTATCACTTTTTTTTTTTTTTTTAATACATAATATACATATTTACAAATAAACTATACCCTGTCTCAGCTTCAGTTGAGAGTGACGTCACGGAATGACTTCGCTTACCAGACACAGTGCACAACGTCGTATCCTTCCGCCGTTAGACTAGTACCATAGCCTATGAATAAGTTATGCTAGGTTAGACTCTGAAATATGATTGCAGAAAGAATTTTGAACTTTTTATGCAAATTATCTTTCGAACTATTTCTTCATGCAGACGAACTGTAACCGCTTCACACGTGACGTCACTCAACTAAAACTGAGACAGGGTATAGATTTTTTTCCCAACGTTTATTTGTAAATATGCATATTATGTAAAAAAACGTGATACTTTAATTTATTTACTTTTTGGAGCACTGATTTCCTCGGTTATCACGTGACTTCCTGTTTTATAAGTTTAATTTTTTCTGTTCTTGTTTGGAATCACTCTCTATCTGCTATTGCCATCCTCCTGAAAATGAGTGAAAAATGCACTCGAAAATGTTAAAGGAACAAGTGAATTGGACTAATTTTTTAATATCAGGATTTCTTACTCATGGGCTAATGAACTTTCACCAAATTATCAGTGATAGCCGACATATGCTGCTTTTTTTTTTTTTTTTTGGAATGCTTATGTTCATGGTTGAATTTTTGTGAACATGTTATTCAAATGTAAAATACTGTAATTTTTGAGAATATTATGTCTTGGCCCATATTATTGGAAATAATGTAGATCAGAGATTAAATTTTTCGGGTGGGTTGTTTACATTACAGGGATGGGGTAGGGAGTTTTTAATTGTATTATTATTCATTTTTTAAGTTTTCTTCTGCTGTTGGGATCCGAATTGTGTAAGATTCGATTATGGAGTACTCATTAAAAATTTTTAAGAATAAAATATTCACATCATTTATAAATAATTATTAAGAAAACATTAAATCTGTTCAAAAAGCATTTTTTCCAAAACTTAAGTCAGAAACCATTGATTTTCCAAAACTTTCCAGGCCTGGAATTTTTTTTTTCAATTTCGAATCCTGGTACATAACATAATTGTAGTCCTCGGCAGAAAAGAAAAAGGAAAACTGCACACTCGTAAACAATTAAAACCAGTAACTGCATGTTGGGTCAATTTTCCTGTAATCAAATTATGAATAACTGACCTCGGAATAGCAAAATGGTAGCGTTTTTTTATTAATTCACCTACATGTTTCCAATTTACACTTCTTCTTCGAGGGGGGGGAACCAAGTCAGCTCTCACCCCCGAATACAGTAAAATCCCATTACAACGTACTTTACTTTAACGTACATTTCAAAATAACATACAAATTTAAAATCCCCGGCCGAAATCTAGGTATTTTAATGCTAAAAAGATTCAATTTAACGTACATTTCAGATTAACAAACTAATTTTACGTTCCCTCGATTAAATTATCCCTTCATTACAACGTACATCGTTCGAATGACTTGCACTGATTGGTCAATACAGCCCATGCGAAAATGGCAAATGGCAATGATTCATAGTTATACGATACACGTCATCACCTAAGCCAATGGGCTAATTAAGCCAAATTCACATTTCATTGGTTGGTCAGTGTACATGAACAACTCCAAGGCATGGATGGCTAGAGAAATTTTCGAGGAATAGCTAGTAAAATTCAATTTGGATATGGGCAGGGAAAAAAGAAAAATAATTTTAGCGATAGACAATTGTTCAGCATATTTTGTAAATGTATGTTTAAACAACATTCCAATGGATGCTATAAAAAAGTTTACGAAATTATTTTGCACAGCATATCAGTGCACCAGACTCATTTCACTTTACTATGTCAGAAATGGAGGATTTTTGGGGAGGCAAGTTATGGAAAGAAAGCAGATTTTTTAAAAAAAATTAATCAACTATAATTCTACATGTATTCTGCATTTGTATTGATTAAAATAAAATGCTACACTTCATGTACTGTAATGGTTTTCTGTGCACATACTGTACAGTGTATATGCATCGTTCATAAGTACTTTTATTAACCTAAAAATCTCGATTTAAAAGAACCCTCCATATCCCAAAACCTCCCTATCTCGAATTTTTTTTCCCCGTGAAATTCAAGATATCGAGGTTCGACTGCAGTTATAAAACATAACAAATCATGGGTATTTTTGGTATTAGGTTGAATAAAACAGGTGAGGTAGAGGTCATGTTTCAGAAACTCTGAATACGCCAGACATCTACAATCGATAAGCACATTATTAAGCATGCATCAGTTTCCTTTTTCTTTCCTGCCAGGCACTATACATAAGCAACACTTTCCATTGCAGACAATTTGCACAATATGCAGGCTGTGGGCACTATAAAGCATGGTTTCTACAAGCGGAAAATAAAGGCAGAAACCAGGGTGTATTTTCTTCTGCCTTTTTACATTCTGCTCCTGGAAGTGTTCCACATGGCATAAACTCAAAAGGATGAGACAACAGAAGTCGCTACCGAAGCACCATCCTTTGTTGTAATTTGGCATTTTAGCACCTAGCTAATGCACTGCACCGAAACTGTCGATTGATCTAATTGGCCGGCTTCACAAAGTATCCAGTTTGTTCATTCTCATCAATCATTATATCAAATTTTCATATTCAACTGTTGTTTATTCAATTTAATTGTATTAAGAAATATACATTTCACACCTCTTCTATTAGCGCTTCCACATAAATTTTCTTTCTCGGGCTCTTTATTTTCATGAGCTGAACATCAGACATTTTTATTTTGTGTGCGAGAGAGAACATCACTGCGACGTCATTGATAGACCGTTTTCTATTGACTGAGCAATTAGTTACTGCCCTGCTTCTAACATAAAAGTTGAACTCAGCCCAACTTCAAAAAGCAGAAATTTTCAATCGGGCAGAAGAGACGAAAGCGGGCAGTGAAGTCATAAAATCTTGCTGCTTTATGAATTCTGCTGTTGTTTTTACGTATGTGTCAACCAGGCTTAACTGCATCGCTCTGTGCACTTCGTGCATACTGTTCTTTCATTGGCAGTGCACTTAGTTAACAAACTAGCCAAGAATTGGGGTTGCTCAGTGTATTCAAGATGGTAAAGAAGCAACAACAAATCAAATCACAACTATCAAAATTGAAACAGTAAATGTAAAAACTCTGGAGAAACTTAATTCATGTTATTTGATTTCCTTCATAACACTTTTAAGAAAATCATTGTTGCTGCTGCTTTCATTGACAGCATGTACATATTACAGTTGTTTGCATAGCAGAACTGACATAATCGATACTTTTCTATCGTAGTTTGCCATTTGAAACAAAAATGCAGGCTTTATTGTTAATGCTCTGTTCTTCTTAGGACTGCCTGAACTGCACAAATTGCACTGCACGATTCACATTCATCAAGTAACTCATTCTCACAATAGTAAGTTGCAGGTGCAATGGAAAATGTTCCTATAGCTGGTTCTTGTATCTTGGGATAACTGAATAAGTACAGATATTTTTTGCAATACCTTTAACTGGTTTAACTATTGAAAAGCTTCCTTTATCTAGAGTCACTATAGGGTCAATCCATATGAAATCAACCATTAATAAAATAATTTGTTGCTGACATATTTTATTTTATTTTTACACACGCACTTTCTGTTTATGTAGGTACCTGGGAGTATAAAATGATTTTTTTTAAAAAATTTACCACTACCACTATGGATTCTAGGAGCCATTTTGTTTATAGGGACCAGCCGTTTTTGGTGTTTATAGAGGTTAGAGATAAGTTAAATAACTTTATTTATTAAGATATCAACTTGAAATAAAAACCATCTTATTCTAAAGGAAACCATCTACAAATTATGTTATGGCCAAAAATGTGTTAAAGTTTAAGGAAATAACCTACAACTTAACTAGAAAAATGTGTTTTGATTAGAATAAATTGAAGAATTTAGGGAATTGTTTCCAAAGAAGGGATTAAAGCACAACTTTAATATTTTTTTTCCCCCTTAAAGATATAATAGAGGGCAAGGATTAAAAAATTTTTCAAAACTTTTAAATGCCTCCTTTGGGTTTTACGGCCCTTCAAATATCCCAACTTGTCCAAAATTGCCGATTTTCAAACAGGTATATCTCAAAAAGGACTGAATCAAAAAATCAGAAATTTTCACAATACCCTTCTTTGGCTCAGCTTTGCTTCATTTGTACTTCTTACTGTTTGCATTAATTGTATATTCTCAAAAATCTAAAATTAAAAAAATTGTAAACCTACCTAAAACATAATATTAATATCCATATGCTGCCTACATTGTACTAATAGGATATTTATTTTTCACTAATGTAATCCACTTCTTTTTCAGTGTGTAAAACTTCAGGTGTTTATGTGAGTTCTACTGTGTATTTTTGCTTTTTTTCTTTAACAAAAAAATACTTCTGATAAAAACACAATGATAAAATTTTATGTATTGATTACCAGTTATTAGAAGGGTATTGTGTGAAAATTTCAGATATTTTGATACAGTCCTTTTTGAGATATACCCGTTTGAAAATCAGCAGTTTTGGACAAGTTGCGATATTTGAAGGGCCGTAAAACCCAAAGGAGGCATTTAAAAGTTTTGAAAATACTTTTTAATTCTTGCCCTCTATTATATCTTTAAGGGGAAAAAATATTAAAGTTGTGCTTTAATCCCGTCTTTGGAAACAATTCCCTAAATTCTTCAATTTATTCTAATCAAAACGCATTTTTCTAGTTAAGTTGTAGGTTATTTCCTTAAACTTTAACACGTTTTTGGCCATAAAATGATTTGTAGATGGTTTCCTTTAGAATAAGATGGTTTTTATTTCAAGTTAATATCTTAATAAATAAAAAAGTTATTTAACTTATCACTAACCTCTAAAAACGCCAAAAACGGCTGGTCCCTATAAACAAAATGGCTCCTAGAATCCATAGCGGTAGTGGTAAATTTTAAAAAAAAATCATTTTATACTCCCAGATACCTACATAAACAGAAAATGCATGTGTAAAAATAAAATAAAATATGTCAGCAACACCCATTGGTTGATTTCATATGGATTTTCAACAGAGCTGAAAATTAGTGAACGGACAAATCTGGACAGATGAAACTTCCAATTTAAAGAAAATGGGAAATTAATTAAGTTCCAAGACGATGTTTGCTACCAGAAATGCTTGTTAACCACTCATCGATTTACCATTGATCATTGTGGGAATTTGATTAATTCATTCTGGAGATCCAAAAATTAATTAAAAATTGTTTGAAATGTTTTATTAATATGTCATAATAATAATGCATTGCATTTTCATCAGTCTTATTTGTTTTGTTTTCTTCATTTTGTCTGTCCAATGTGGATTGCTTTGTTCTACAACTGATAGAGATTAAGCAAGCGTCCAACAGCCAGCGCTAGTATCACATCGATATGAAAACTGGACATAAACATAATATTGGGGAAATTACGAGTCCAAAGACCTTTTTCATCTGGTTTGGTTGGTTTGTTTGGTATTAACGTCCTTTTCAACTGCTATGGTCATTTCAGGACGGCGTTATAGGGACCGCAAATTTTGCCTCGCAAGGGTTCTTTAACGTGCAGCCGGCAAACGACTACACGGGACCAACGGCTTTACTTCCCTTCAGAAGGAAGTGCGTGATCTCAGGATTTCCTCCTGAAAAATCCTCGTATGAAAAAAAAAGAACCCGCGTACTCGGCCTTATTCATCTAATGATTCTGATTATGTCTACAACTGTCAAAGTCTTGTTCCAGAAATCGTTCATAGATAAAGTGACAGAAAAATGCCGTTCTGCAAATCTTACACACAGCGTTGCTTCTTCTAGTGTTTGTTCTGTGAGGTGTTCGCTACCCAAACATAAAAATCTTTTGCGAAAGTGTTCGTTAACTACAGGGCTGATCACCCATGTATATATATCTTTGAGTGAACTAACTTTTGGATCACCTTATATTTACATGATGTGGCTTAGTTTTGGGTCTTCTCGCACGAACCTTCAGCATGCACTAGACCGGTTTGCAGCCAAATGTGAAGAAGCTGGGATGAAGATCAGTGTGGCTAAAACCGAAGTTCTGGTTCTTTCAAGACAGCCTGCTCAGTGCGCTCTCCATGTTAGGGGAGCCTCATTGAGACAGGTGGAGAAGTTCAAGTATCTCAGGATTGCATTCACGAGTGATGGACGGCAGGAGAAAGAATTGGATGCTCGGATCGGTGCAGCAAGCTGTGTCAGACGTGAACTGTGGCGATCCGTGGTAACGAAACGAGAGCTGGGTAACAAAGCCAAGCTCTCCGTCTTCAAATCTATCTTTGTCCCCATTCTCACCTATGGTCATGAGGCTTGGGTAATGACCGAAAGAGTGCGATCGCGGGTACAAGCGGCCGAAATGAGATTCCTGAGAGGTGTGGCAGGTGTTACCCTACTAGATAGAGTGTACAGCAGCACAATAAGGGAATCTTTAGGTGTTGAGCCGCTACTTCTCCGCATTGAGAGATCTCAGTTGCGCTGGTATGGCCACGTGATACGGATGCCGCAAACTAGTCTTCCTAGACAGTTGTTATTTTCCAAGCCGGTGGGTAAGAGACCAAGGGGTCGGCCTAGAACCAGGTGGCTAGACTACATGGAGAATCTGGGTTCGAGTCGCTTGGATATTACCAGGGAGGACATGCGCCTGATGGCGGAAGATCGCGATCGCTGGAGATCCTCCATAGGGCTGCTGCCCCCGCGACCCTAACGGATAAGCGGGTTTGAAAAGTAAGTAAGGCTTAGTTTTTTGTTTTTTTTCTCCTCCCTTTTCTTTTCAGTAACCCTTTAAGTCAAGGGATGGGAAAAGCAGCCTACCAGAGAGGGATATGTAACAGAGTTCACTGCTCCACCTATCAGCATCCCATAAGCTAACAGTTTGCTTCTAAAAAGGCTCTGGGAAGTTCTTAATTACAATTATGAAAAACTGAGGTTCAGATTTGATAAACATGATAAGGTATTTGGATCTACATTATTAAGATAACAAATAAACAAAAACTTACTTATCAAGAATGCAAGACACTAAAAGGTTTTCCACTTCAGTGACATCTATATTAAGTTCCTGAATAAACACAAAGGAGAAAAACGAGATTAAGCAGTGATAAGAATTATCAATATTTTATCACGTATTTCAATCTTCCCCGATCAATCAAAATTCAAGGTTACCTTTGAGATAAAAGGAATATGAATTCGCGTATAAGGCTTAATTAACTTGATTAAAACTTGAGTCCTGATATTTCTTAGCAAATCTAAATTCATAAAGAAAAATTTACATAAACAAGAATAAAAACCGCTTAAATGATATACAAACAAAATAATGAAAAGACATGGAAAAAACCTTCAATGTGTTCACGAATGAATGGATCATCCATTATATTTTTCCTATTTGTCTGTAGAATTTTTTCAAATTCATTAATATCATTATTTTGGTAGGCACTGTAAAAAAAAATAAAAAATAAAAACTTAAAACTTTCTCAAATTATTACAGTTCCTCTAGCAACTCAGTACAAGAGAACATATAGTTCCTAGATTACAAAAAAACAAAACAAAAAAAAACTGATATAAGACAATCACCTGACTAAATTTGTCATCGCTAGAATCTCGGGGTCATTCTTGTAAGGTTTGGCTTCTTGCGAATCGAATGGGTTGATTCCCGATTTCATGAGCATATTGGCCAATACAAGGTATTTCAGGCACGTCGTTCTCCTTGGACTCCCAGACTCGTCATAATTTTTAAAGGCTTCAAAGAAATCGGTGTGAGCTTTCTCAAATTCACCTTCTCTTAAATGCATTTTTCCACCACATTCTATAAAATCAAACAGGTGACTAACTCAATTAAAATGTTTTCAGGACTTCATATAATATTCAAATAAGAGGGAAAACATTTATAAAACAAACCACAGCATGAATTCATTGAAATACAAGGATTAAATTAAAAACACTAGAAAACCATAACATTTATCAAAATTTAAAGCAAAAGCGCAGTTTTGCATTTCCAGAGAAGGCTAATGACAGAATTATAAAGGCAAAAGACACAAATGGGGAGTTTGCAATGGCCATTTTTATGTTATAGAATTAAGAGTTATAGTTATAACTCATAACTGGAAACTGCAATGGAAAAATAAGAGGAAACTGTGGCATGAAATTGCCTATACAGGGTAGATACAAAAATGAGCCCCCCTCCCTTTTATTTCCATAACCGAAGCAGATATGTCAATTTTGATGAATCTAATGAATAGGAAGTTATGGATGACCTATCCCATGGTGCACTTTTCATCATCCCAAATATGCAAATTAAGACACGTTCAAATCCTATCTTAAAAACTGTAACAGATACATGAAGACTTGTTCAACATGGAATTCCGAACAAAACAAAAATCGCGACTCCCGACGACCGCGTTCGACCGGGTCCGTACTGAATAACAAACACTTTATTCCAGACTATTTCTAACTAACAAATAGTTATTTGCTCTATTATAACAATGTTCAGTAAGATAAAAACTGGGTAGAACTTCTCAATCAACCAATCAGGAATGGGAGCCTGAGATGATCTGGAAAAATGAAGTGCTCTCATAACACAGGATCGAAATTTTTCCTATGCATTTCAATGATATACAGGGTACTGTATATCAAATTCGGGGCTTATTATTGTAGATCGAAATATTGTTAATCAAATTTGGGGCTTATTATTGGCAGAAATCTTATTAACAATAGTCGAAATGATGATGTAAGAATGTATGAGCAGATAGGCTATCTGGCAGCACTGCCTTGTATTTATTTACAGCACCCTGTACACCGATAAATAGTCTAAATATCATTATGAAGTGTTTTAAAGTATAAATTATAATCATTTTCCCAATTAATCTAATATGATGACCGGAAACCTGTATATTTACACAGAATAGTTCTCCAATGACAAGGAATGCAAGTGGTCAGATTAATGCAGTTAAATACTGCAGAGCAACCTGCTATCACAACTGGATAAATTAAGCCCTCTTTCAAAATTGCAATTACGGTTCTAGGCTAGTAGGCAGAAACCATCACTGCCCACAGAGTACTCTCGAGCAAGAATGTGGAATCGTTCTAAAATAGTTGAAGCAGCACAGACTGTAGGCAATTCAACATTTTCAATGTACTTAAAAGCAATGACTTATTTCACACTTCAACGAAATGTCCTATGCTAATCACCAAAGCCTGTGTCAAGGACTTACTTATAAACATGTTGCCATTCTCATTTATACAAAGTCTGTGTTAGTGACACCATCTATTAGCAAACTACGTAAATTCATTTGTACACCCAAAAATATTCATTTGTCTCTGATCTTTTTAATATTGTTTTTGTTTTTTGTTAAATCCCCATCACACACAGTCCACAATCTTAAACACATTCCGCACCACAGTTCCTTCGTATTTTTTTCATTCTTTGTTAACAGCAGCAATCATGCAAATGATAATTCTCCTTAAAAACATGGTGAAACTGAAATGCAAAAAGAAATATTCTCCTTACTCACCCCTGATGACTCCCATGATTAAAGGATGAGGTATGGCAGATTTAATATGAAGAGACTGTTCATACAGTGCCTGAAAATAGTTAATATTTAATTAATGCAACATAATCAGCACCATTAAAAGTTTGTGTTTTGTACTGGTTGCTACATCTGAACTGATACCACTACAGTCAAAAAGTTAGATGATTAGGCAGATTGTGAACAAATACATTAGGTAAATTATTATGCACACACTGCAGCCAATGTCACCACATCTCCTGGAAAACACTCCTGAAAGCATTTGTATAAAGCATGCTACAATGTGATGATGATCTGCACCATATGGTCATGGCTTCATTCCCATATACCTGTAAAGTTTTTGCAGCATTTTGATAGCCAATTTGCCTAATTTCAGGCAAAACTTAATATTTATTCACATCCCCAACACAACATGCTTCGCCACTGTTATTTCACCCAATATTAACAAGTGATCTCTCGTGCATTCACCACTTGCTGGGTCTGACGAGTGACTGTGTAAATCCTGGAACTTTTTGACTCTAGCTGTATTATTTCAGTTTATTGATCATGGTCTGACAAGTTCAGTATGGAGACAAGAAAAAAAGTAAAGAGTAACAATAAATTCTTTTTAGCTATAAAGGATAGCGTACGAGTGTAAGGCTGCAAGCAACCACATGACAACATGGAGCATGTAGGAGACATTTCAAAAGTGAGTGAATTGTGTGAAGCAATGTTAACCGTAACAACTTCCTTCACGGAAAGCACTATAATGGGAAACACATCTAGATATGCTCCAGAATATGCCATTCCCCAAAACAGATCCAGCCAAAGCATCATTTTTCAACAGAGCCCAACCATATTAGGCATGTCACATGCTGAATGCTTTAAATGACAAGTTTACCAACAGATGGATTGAATGAGATGGCCCAATACCATGGCCTGTGTTTGCTCACCCTTAGACTTCTTTTTTTTGGTGGACAATTTGATGGCAATTGAGTGCAGGATTCCCAGGACACAAATCATGAACACCGTTGCTAGCATCTGTTAGAAAATGCTGCAGTGCACCTGGACCAAAATCTAATATAGATGGACATCCTCATGGTCATATGTAGAAGTCTGGTGATTTTTTGTCTACAAACTTCGACATACAGTATATAGAACATACAGTTACTATGTAATTATTTGTAACAAAATGAAATTAAGGCATTTAAAATGGGACACCCTGTATTGATTATGACAAAATTCCAAACCAACAGCTGTAAAAAAAAAAATTTTAACTTTAGTTTTAAAGTTTTTAATGCAAATTTCACATTTAATGCAACTTAAAAATACATATTAAAATAATAATAAGTTATTTACAATCATAATTCTAGTTCATTCTTTTCTATAAGAAATTATGTACAAAAGAAAAAAAAAAATTACAATTATACATTAGTTGTCAATATACAAGGTGTACAAAAAGTCTGGTAACATGGCAGATATCTTAGAGCTGCCAGGTAGGCAAGATCTGATAAGTGTGGTTTATAGGCAATAGGGCGGGGTGGGGAATTCATTGCCGCACTCAAATTTGACCTGGACTCCCAATTTTAAGACCAACCATTTGCTAACGCAAAACTATTAAAGATCGAGAAAATTTTCCATTTGCTACCCTGTAGAGCGACACCACATTAGTCTATAAACAATTTTTAATCACACCCTTCCAGTGGCGGATTTAAGGGGGTGGCTACAAGGGGTATAGCCCTCCCCATTGGTCCGAAACTTATACCAGTAAGATAAATTGTAAAGATTTTTAATACTGCAATAATTTTACAAATTTACATTTACAAACTTCAGTATAGGAAAGATTCCAGGACCATCACTTCCCTGGGGAGGGGGGAGGGGTTATTTGAAATAACTTATATCAGCC
>JAHWFO010022369.1:2303651-2328448 GCA_023313115.1 Rhysida immarginata
CAAATGAGGAAAGTATAATAAACTTTTATCTCCTTAAGGAATTTCTTCAAAACCTGTTCCAGGACTTCATTCTTTCAATGGGAAGAACTATTTCTTTATCAGCATTTTATTTACGTAGAAAAACATGAAACTCTGTCTGACTTTTTGTTTATTTATCTCGTAATTTTTGAGATATACAAGTTTAAAAATAGGATAAATGTGCCTAGAAAACGCCAAAAATTGTGTTGTGGTTGGGTAAAGCAAATTTTTATTATTATTATTATTATTATTATTATTTTTTTTGCAATATCTATGCATGAATAGCCTGTTTTAAGTTAAATATCTCAAAACCATGAAGGAAAAATAATTTCAAACTAGACTTCCATATGTTTTATATATAAGGAGCATTCAAAAAGAAACGAGCCAAAGGTCTAGGAACGGAAACTAGTATCTGTATGTTAGAAGTATTGGCCCTGGCTGTTGAGGCACTTGTCCCACTGCGACACAAGGTGGTGAATGGCTGTCTCGTAAAATTCCCGAGGCTGCTTTGTGAACCAGTTCCGTACGTACTGCTTGACCTCATCATCCGAGGTGAATAGTTTGCGCCTCAAGGCCTTTATAGGGGACTAAAAATGGTGTAATTTCAGGGAGAGAGGCCTGGACTGTATGGAGGGTGACCGAGAACCTCCCACTTGAATTTCTGCAAGAGTGCCGTGATTGTGTTGGCCGTATGAGGTTTTGCATTGTCATGGAGCAGAGTGACCCCACGGGTGAGCTTGCCTGGTCGTTTCGATTTGATTGCTTGGCGAAGGGTGGTTAGGTTAGGTTAGGTGTGAAATTTCCGAAGCTCAATCCGACCTCGGCAGCTACGGCTTTCACTGTAACTCAGCAGTCCTGGACAATGAGTCCATCAACCAGCTGGACGATGTCATCATTAATGCGGTTTGGTGTTCCAGACCGTGCATCATCGGCTAACGACACCAGTCCTTCCCTGAACCGCTTGTGCCACGCCTTGACCCTTGCAAGGGACATGCAGTGTTCACCGTAGACTTGTGACATTCTTCGATGAACGTCCGTTCCCCCTACTCCTTCCGCTGTCAGAAAACGAACAACACCTCTTTGCTCTTCTTTTGAGGCCTCCATTTCACTTATTCACTCCTTATACAACGCGAATGACCATTGGATGATTGACACTTGCTTCTGCTTCCTTTGTATGACCCCCGTCACCCTCTAGCAGCGGGCTGTGAACTTCCGCGCTCTTGTCAAAACCACTTTTTGCTAACATGCAACAATGTCACCATTCTGTCACCGGTTTGTTGCACATTCCAGACTACGGTTCGTTTCTTTTTGAATGCTCCTTATACAAGACAATAAAATAAATCCATACTTCCACTTAAAATATGAAGTTGACTTCAACATGAAAAGAAACAAAACAAAACTGGTTATGCAATCCTTTTCCCCCTACAATACAGCTATGCTGAATGATTTTCTCCTAGAATTATGTATTTTGGAGATATTTGGGTTATTAAGATAAAAAAAAATATCTCCCTGTATACACAATGAACATTAAGTTTTTTCAATCTGTTTAAATGGAAATCATATACAGAATGCTTCTTCTAATGCTCTTGCTCTTTTCCTTTTAAATGCCTTGACTTCTTTTTCTGCAATCCCTCTCTTAAATTCTTTTAGAGAGAAAGCATCAAAATCACATTTTTCCCCTTCTGGTTTTAAATTAAATTCCCTACTTTTCCAGGCTTTCCCGATCACTAGCCACCCTGAGAGTATAAGATCTTTTAATTTAGATATGTTAATATTAGCACATTATGCTAAATGCAGACAACACAATAATTTAAAATTATTTATTGTATGAAATTGGCAACTGAAATTTTTTTTTTGAATTGTGTAAAGTAAAATGCAATAAAAATGGTTAAATAAAATCTTGTAACATTCCAAGGAGGAACTTTGGCAGGAACTTATGTAAAAGAAATTATTCCTTCTTGAGAAATCGATTGTTAGATGATATGCAGTTTTCTTTGTATTCATTACACTCACTGTTTTAGTACGTGAATTAGACTTGAAGGGGTCCACGAAAAATTATGAAATGTTGATATGGCCGAGCTAAGACTTTGATGGTCATATTTCTGAAAACGGAATTTGAAAAAGTTAATCCGTTTTCAAGTTATCGTGCAAATGGCGGACGGACGGCCAGATAAACGTACAGACCAAGGGCGCATTCTTATAAGTAGCTTTTATACTAAAGCTCCTAATAAAAGGCATTTATCTACAAATTTAATATTGTCTTACTTTTCTGATCTTTGAATTTAGTAAAAAATCTTACATTAATTAAAAATCTTAGTAACTGGGTGGAATGAGAATAAATTTAGTAATTCATAAAATTAAATCATAAATGATTTCCAATGTGGCATGTAATTATTAAAGTTAATAATTTAAGAGAGAGGTGGTGAATAAATGCAAGTGGCAAAGAACTCGTTCAGAAAGGCCAGAGAAGATCAATTTATTTTGTTTTTGTAATATTTGTATTTTACTGTTGTGCGAGTTCCATAAGTGAGAACAGTCTTGGGTCATAAAGAAGTTTTCACCGAATTTTCTGGAGATTCCATCAGACTTTCCATTCACAGACTTCTACTGCATACATCTAATTCTATTGTTAAACAGCACATGACAGTCATCATTTTTCATCTTTGCACCTGAGATGCATGTGCTGATGTCAAGTGTGAAAGGACCATTAAGGGAGTGAAGACTTAATTACGGTATATAATTTTTTTTTAATTGTTAGATTGTGAGATTTAAAATTAAAAAAAGGAAAAAAAGGTTTAATTTATATAATTTCAATACACGTAATATCATTGGACAATGAATAATACACTTGAAAATCATTTGAAAATTTATTCAGAGGGCATCTCGCACAATTATTTGTGATCTTTATAATTTTCTAATACATATGGTTAAACATTATCTATAACTTAACCAAATCTTGATTTGTCCCTATTTATCCTCGACTTTTTACTCCCGTGTTTTACCCTCACTTTTATCTCTAACATTTCATCCTCACTTTTATCTCTAACATTTCATCCTCACTTTTAACCCTCCTTTTTGTCCTTCGCTAATGGAAGTCACTGCATTACAATAAAAATAAGTTTTCTCCAATTAGGCTCATTAGGGAAAGCATCTTCACAATTTCAGCAAAAGCTTGTGCAGGTGCAGCCCCTTAAGCAATGGTTCCTAACCTTTTTGAATTACACCCCCTTTTTCAAAAAGTTTAGTAATTCGCAACCCCCTTCTCCTCAAATTTAAAAAACTCTAAATATCCTATAAAAATAAATGCAAATAAAAATAACCTTGACTCCCAGGTTGGGAACTACTGCCCTAGAATTTGTACTCTATTTATATTGCAATAATTTTTTATCTCTCTCTAAAGATTTTTACAGAAAAGAATTAATATCCTCGTTAAAGCTTGAATTCATCAACCATTGCTGACGCAATCTACAACCAAATCAATTGTTAAAACAAAAAAACAAATGCCCAAGTCATATATGTTTGTCAATTGGGTAGTTGTGTGGTAGTGCTTGTATGTTTATAGCTATATAACAGGGTTGCATCTAGCAAAATGGCAGGGCAGGGAAATGAACAATAATTAGGGCACATTTGGTCAGAAAGTAGGGCAAGTCTGAGACATAAGCGCACAATATAATGGTTAGTTTAAATAAATCCAACGAAAAAGGGCAGGGCACCGCGCCCTTCTATTCCAGCCTAGATGCAACACTGATATAGATAAATTATAACTAATTTGTGCATACATAGTTATGAGTTTTTGAAATTGCACTATTTATTTTTATCAGAAATAATGCATCAAATTTTCATTAACTCAAAATATTCTAACAGGACCATGCTATATTATTTACCTGACATGACTGATGAAGCTGTTTAAGGATTTTTGATAATTTCCCAAACTCTTCCCGATCAAAGTATAATTTCCCTAATTTTGTATTTGTCTTGAACCACAGACGGTCATTTTTTGCATCTTTTAATGCCTCTAACGTTGTTTCATAAAAGTCTTGCAATAATTCCATCTTAAAAAAGAAAAAAAAAAATTATATTGGACTCAAATAATTAAAATACAGTTGAATCTCACTATTACGAAATTCTGCTTAATATGAAATTTTCTCTGGTCCTGGTCTCATGTATAATAATAAAATTAATATCACAAAAAAGCACTAGTTGAAGCTGTAACATAAGCTTAATTCAACTAAAAGGAATGACAACAGAAAATAAGTAATATTTTCAAAACTATACAAGTCTTAACGATTGTATAAGCGGGATAAAGACTAGCTGCATCTGTGAGATAGTGACATGTTTGAAGTCGTAATCCTTTTCGGCCAGCAATTCTCGAACAATTAAGACCAATACGAGCGAGAGGATCAGGCGCAATAATATTACCTCGAAGAAATTTTGTTAGCGTGGTAACAAGTTATTGCTAATAACTGCTTGTAAGGATTGAATATGATAGAGAACATTGTATTTATTATCCTTAACATGTTTACAAAAATTTTTTTAAAAATATTAAGTATTTGCATGATCTGAAAATATTTATAGTTTGGTTTAATAAGCCATACTGCAATACAATAAAGTATTGGAATAGCAAGTGCAAAAGAAAAGATCTCTATTTTTAAAGCAATTGGTTAACCTTTTTATCATACAAATTCACTTAGCCAATTTGGTTCTTAATTTGTTCATATGACTATTGTAATTGCCATTTTCTTGGAAAATAACACCTAGGTTTTTCACGCTGTTTCGAGTATATTAATTCATCTAATATAATAACTTGAAATTACTATGATTTTTTTTTTAATACCAAAGTTCAGATAATACAAAAATAATGAAGAAATCCATTCCAAGAAAGTAACATTGAAATTTTTATTATTTAAAAAAAAAAAAAAAAAAATTATTTTGTTTCTTTTCTGCGAATTCTGATTGGTTCTTATTGTCGATATAAATGGTCTTGTTATTAGAAAAAAATTATATTCGTTCACAAACAATTGTCAAGAACCAATTACAAGCGTTCTGCTGAAATAAACGATTGACAAAATTTTTAGACCAGATACATATGAAAACGAGTTAATACGAACAGATTTTTGAGACTCTTGAATTTCGTAATAACAGGGTTCAACTGTAGTTTTAATATCATTGTTAAGTACCAATTTTCCTTTGATCATAGTTAAACAAGCACACACCTGCTTAGATGTGGAAATGTAATCAAGAATTGAATTAATTGATTTTTCCGAATAATTTCGAGTGACTGCACTTTTTATGTAAGTCAGTAGTTGCTTGTACCTTGCCATCATTTCTTCATGATTGCCCTAAAATAAAAGATATATTTAAAGACTTATCTTTATAATGTTTATTGTAATGGTAATTGGTTTGTATGGTTTAGTATTGTAAAGGCTTATCAGATTCTGGGAGTGCATTTGATTCTCAAAGTTTAACCCAAAAAACAAACGAAATGATAAAGAATGAATGTGTAATTAGATTTTATGCTTATTTCTGATAAGATGAAATTATCCACTCTTTGAAGCATAATGAGAAGCTTTTTAAAAATTGAGTGGTGAATTAGATTTCCGTAAATAATGGTAATGAATTTTTTGGTAGATTATCTCCTTACATAGCAAAAGGATTAGTTCTATTTAATTTATACATCCTCGAAACATCAATCTTGC
Organism: Rhysida immarginata; assembly: GCA_023313115.1. NCBI lineage: Eukaryota > Metazoa > Arthropoda > Chilopoda > Scolopendromorpha > Scolopendridae > Rhysida > Rhysida immarginata. The sequence continues at coordinate 2,309,366 of JAHWFO010022369.1, forward strand.
AAACTACAAGGTTAATACAATCAACATTAAGCCTGAGGGTGTGTTCAAGAATCTGCACTGTCGGTGCAGTTCACCTGAAATCTGTTCAAAATTCAGTTAGCATAACATTGTGCACGGTGTTCAAGAATCTTAACCATACCAGTTCATGCACCAATCGCATTACACTGCACCGGCCACAGAGCTGAATCTAATCTTAAACTGAAGGAAATTTTTTTATCCTATTGTATCTAGCAGGCTATGAGTCATGCCATAGGAGAAAGGTTTTAATTCAATCAATATTATTTGGCCAAAATAGGATACTTCCTCCAATATACCAAAATTTAATTTTCATATTAAAATCCAAACCAAAGTCAATATTTAATTTCAATAAATGAAGAAAATTTTTTATATAACGCATAATTATTCTATTTTTAAAACAATATTTTTAGGAGTTTTCGACACTGGAAAAATAAATTCATATAAAATCAGATTATTACAAAAACTTATTAAAATAACTTTAATAAATTTTGAATACCATCGGCCAATATCCTTCTCACCATCTTTTAACCTCACTTCATTTTGTCACATGAGGTCTTGTTTAAATTTCTAATTAACTATAGCAGTAACTATAGAGATTAAGGTTGCATGTAAATACATAGAAGTTAAAATTACAACCTGACTCACGTTTTCTAAAACATGACTCGCAATTTTCAGGCTCGGGAGTCAAATTGACTTGTAGTTTTTTTGTTCAACACATAAAAAATGGGAGGGGGAAAAAAACCCCACCAATATATAAAAAAGCAGTGGTTTAAAATTGAAACTTGTGTTTACATTACGTAATATGTTTTTTTTACAATTTGTTTTTTACTTAAATAAAAATCCATAAAAATATTCAATGAAATCAACATAACATCCAAACTCTTTGGAGGTCCTTTAATTACCGTAATTAAAAAATTTCCAACATTGATAAATAAAATTTTCACTTTTAAGCAATTGTTTTATATTTTGATCATTTTCTTTTTTATTAATTTGAATGTTTTGTTTGTTCAAGTAATTTTAATTCATGTAAATTATTTAATGGAGAAAAATTTGCGGATCCAATGCATAATTAATTATTGTTTTACTCAAAACTGTAAAGCAAACAGTTTTAATTCAGCATCGTGTCCACTCTTCTCTTCTATTATAACCTTGCTTCTTTTCTATGAAATGAAGGAGCGAACTCTGCCTTCTCTACCCATTAGAGATTGTGTATTAATCCTCCTAGTCTGTCTCTACTCTTCTGTCACGTGAAATGGATGAGGAATCACCTCATGCACCCTGAATAAGCATTCAAAAGTAAAACGGTTAATACTAAAAGGTATCATGTGACTTCCGTCGACTAACGAGTTCATGCACTGAACTATCGCGGATATTCTTGAACACATCCCGAGTAGCACAGATGGAAAACTCATCATGCGTAACCTAACTGACAGGTAAAATTGCTCTTTTGAGGATGGATAAAACGAATGCAGATGTGTGTCTAAAATACCATAATTTATTACACTTTTGTTATAATTTTCTTTGTTTTTTGGGTTTACTTTCAGGTATTATATGCTTTTTCTGAATTAGACAGCTCTTTGCAATACATACTACCAAGGCAGTTGTAGTAGCACATACCAATTTAAAGTTAATTTTTATCATTTGTTTTAAGGCCTTAAATCCCCATTCGCCTTTTTCACCTCCTTCTAGATCAAGAACCTGCAAAAGAACATTATAAAAGAGTCCATTAAATGCCCTCTCTTGCTTCAAATGAAATAGCCCAATAACAACAAAAATAATAATAATAAGAAGAAGAAGAAGTGCATGTGAATACAACTCTTCCCTCCCAATACAACACCAAGTGATTGTTACTTTTTGAAAGCTTATTAAAGCCGCCTTAGGATCATATTCCTTTAAGGATTTTGAATTGTAATATTGGTTTTCTAAGTCCACATCGGGTTCCGAGTTGCTGTCTTCTGAATATTCCTGGAAAGAGGCAAAAAAGAGGAGTGAATAGAAACAGAAACCTTAAACGGCAGCAACAGCAGCAGCATCGCTACAATGTTGTTGTCATTGGTGGTGGGGCTTCAAACAGAACTTGCATGGACATTTTCATTCTCTCTCTTCCCTCAGAATCAAATGAATAAGATGAAAGAAAGCAAGCAAGTATGTCTCCTTATCCATTTGGAGTCCTCGATTTCACGCTTAACTTAAAGAGAATCCTACATTTTAGGCCTATCTATGAAATTTTATGCATTGGCCTATCAAAATCTCATTAAGACTGCTCAAAAATGACAGAAGCATGACACAATAAATGGAGCTTTTCACTACGAGCTCGGCAAATTCCTCTCATTTTACATTTGACCCTCTCGACGAATGAAGCCTCGAGCAAAAAATAAGCAAACGAAAATAACGATCCAATAAATCATATCGTTACCAAATCATAATCTTCTTCATCATCACACATAAAATCTTCCTCAACATCCGACATGTTGGTTTGGTGAAGTTCTCGTCTGCGATGCGACAGCTGTTCTCGCCCATTGGCCCGATATGAAACGATTTGAAAATCGATGAAAAATTAAAATAAGTGTTAGCGAAAACAAACGATTTTAAATATCAAATACACATGTGAAAGCAATAAAACCTGAGCGGGCCGGGATTTCTTTTCGAAGCGAATGACACAAAGCAACATTTGACGTCATCATAGGCTGAAAAAATGGTGGGTAGTGACAGTAACAATAAACGACTGGCGAGAACTTTACATAAAATCCTAATTCTTCTTCGTTCGCAAATTTAAACTAATGGCTTCTAGAACGATTTTAATGTCTTATGTATGCGATACATGTATTAGATCTTGCATTATCGGTCTCCTTTAATTATAGAGATTCCTTAATCTTAAGTTATTAAAGAAAAAAAAAAAAAAAAAAACAACCCCAAACCATGTAAAACAACATTTTCTGATCTCGAGGAATTGTTAAAACATTTCCAAAATCATTCTCGATATTCAATTTTATTTACATCTCTCTTTCATTTTTTAATTTTTATTTCTCTTCTTTTCCAGACTTCGGCGGAGTTTTTAAAAGGATTGCCTTCCTATAATGAAAACAATTTTACTAGATTTCATAGCGATAATAACAGCAAAACGACTGTAAGTACTATCAGATATCGATTATCGTTTGCCATTCGTTTTGCGTTTCTTTTTCACCTTCACTGTTTTAATAAAGTTAATTTATGCTTAAATGAAGTGAATTCCATAAGCTTCTAATGCTATTTATTTAATAATAAGGTGAAAAGGCCATCGGTATATTTACCTACAAAGGAACACCCATCTGAACAGAGTAAGTTTTCCATTTCTCATGTTGATTTCACTTGTTGACAAGAAGTCTCCTCCTCCTCCTCATTCATTCGATTTTCTTCAACTAGATTGCTAATTATATTAAAATTAATTTTAATTAGATAAGGTTGATATAAAAAAAAATGGAATGAAGCAATGCAATCTTATTTTTTTTTTTAAATTATGACCGATGCTTTCTACAATAAATAATATTGAATTCGCTCCAATTTTTTAATTGGTACAGTACTTGACTATGTCTCTAATACTTAGGAATAATGTTGATACATACATGAATCTATAAAAACAAAATATTTGTGTGTGATTCAGACTCGTTATTTATGTTCTAGGTCTTTTTAAATGTTTGGGTAGATGTATAAAAATTTAACGTGTACATATCTATGCTTTGGTTGTGCCAAATCTTTTTCTTTCCCACAATGTCCCCTAGATTTTTATGTTAAATTTATTTATTTATTTATTTAATCTATGGAAAAGTACAGGGTGTTGCAGATAACTACAGGGGCCGGCTCGACATCAAATGATAATTGGGTAATTTTATCAAAAACATGACATTTTTTTATCATGGACGTTCACCCCCCCCCTCTCCGACTGGAAACTGCTGGCTACTGCAGGCCACCTTCATCTCCCTCCATTCTGTCCATCAACCGAGCCAGTCCCTGCAATCAAGCGGGTAGGCTTCCCGTTATACTGCCTTGTAGTTATCTGCAACACCCTGTACAATCATCCATCCTGGGCCAGTATGGCTGGGGGCTGACGAGGTAGGTCCCAGGATAGGGATAAAGATATTGCATACAACAATAGGTATTTACAATTTTATATGAGAGGACAGGACGTGCGTGATAAGGAAGTTAGCTAATTATTAGGGAGAGTGGAGCAATGATTCTTTATGCGGGTTTTAAAATTGGATAAATAAACTTCCTTTAAATGCTCATTTATCACTGTGGATTATATTTTATCAAATTGCTATTTTATTAAGAGCATGTCAGATTTCAAAGTTCAAACCCCTCTAAATTGAGAAGAGATAGCTGCAGTTTGTTGGTCGTCTATCTTATATTTGGAGTAGCAGGGATACCAGTAGAATAATAAATTGATGGCAGATGGCAATTGGGTTCTAAATTTTCCGGCGTACTTTTCTGTTAATGTGGAACAGCCCACGTTACCAGAATGGAAACTGATCATTTTTAGTGGAAAATTTCCGTTTTGATTTTCTAATTCCGGTTTCTGGTGAAGTGGAAATCACACTTAAGGAAATGATGCCTTTGAAACAATGGGGTTTGCAAGATTTTCCAATAACGAGCGGTTGATGCATTGCCATTTGCAACTTTTGCATGTGCTGTTTAAGGTATTGACCAATCAGAGCAAGGCACCCAAACGCTGTACGTTATAACGAAGGGATACTTTAACCAAAGGAATGTAAAATTAGTTCACTAATCTGAAATGTACGTTAATGTGAGGTACGTTAAACTGATACTTTTTAGCATTAAAACACCAAGATTTCAGCTAGGGATTTTAAATTTGTATGCTACTTGTGTTTTGAAATGTACGTTAAAGTGAGGTACGTTGTAACGGGTTTACTGTACTTGTAAAATGACTGAATAAGCACGTATTGCTGCACCTTAGATAGAAAAATTAGAAAATACACATTTTATTCTTCCACTATTTTGTTGCACTTTAAATTCAAGAAACTGTATTGGTTCAATAAAAAGGTAAAGAAGTAATGGTTTAGTTATAAAAAAAAAGGCTGATATTCTTACCCTTCTAAAGTAAAATGAGCATCTTAGAATTCAGAGAATGATTTCTTTCCAGTAAGATTTATCCAAAAGAAATTTGATTTTATGCAAGAGTTTGTCTTTGTTCGGTAATCCAAATTTTGCTGTGCTCTGCTCATCTTTTTTTATTTACTTGGTCAGAGAGCTGTGGAACCAGGCGTGCACCTGGTCATATTGCTATTTATTGATCCTATTTCCAGACCCTTTCTTATTTCTTGCAGTATATAGTGGGAAAGAAAACACCAAATTCCAACTGGTTTCACCTTTTATTCTTGGTTTTGTCAAAGATATAAGTGAAACCAGGAAGGAATTCTGTGTTTTCTTTCCTGTTATGTATTGCAAGGGCTCCATCAACTTCATCAAGAAGAACAGTACAGAGAACTCTCTATTTCATAACTTTATTTCACTTCCTTGGTTCGTACTGATCATTGCACAATTGTGCAGGTAGTACAAATTGACTATTAAAAAAAAAATCATCTGTATGCATTTTCTAGATATTCTGTAAATTACATTTATTTTTATTAGTTGACATTGTGAAACTACAAATGAGTATTTTAAGATAGAGAACAAATGATCAGAAGTGCATATTCAGGCGCCTCAAGAGGATATGGCTGCAACATGACTGTGCGCTTTCTCACTTAGTAGGTGTTGATGGATTTGAAGGGGATCGTTGGGTGTCGCTCTGGGTTTTTGTTCCCATAGCGGCAGATAAGTCGTTCCTGTATGAAATCTTATGAAGCTTATGACGGAGCTTATGAAGTTATTCCCAATTGTAATTAGTATGCCCAATATTTAATCTGGTAACATAGGTATACTACTATAATGTGATCCCACTTTCAGAGCCCAAAAAAACAGTAAGAATTTTATGCAATCTCCATTTTAACTCTGCACTAACTTATGAGAAATAAAATATAGAAGAATATACAGGGTGGATACAAAAATGAGTCCCCCCCCCCACCCTTTTATTTTCTTAACCGAAGCAGATATGTCAATTTTGATGAACCCAATGAATAGGAAATTGTGGATGACCTATCACTTCATATGCAAATTAGGACACATTCAAATCTTATCTTAAAAACCGTAACAAAAATTTTTTTTTTTTGTTCGGAATTCCATGCTGAACAAGTCTTCAATTGGAATTTTTTGTGTATCTGTTACGGTTTTTAAGATAGGATTTGAATGTATCCTAATTTGCATATTTGGGAGAAGTCACCACAACCACAGTATAGTTAGACAGTAGGCGCACTCGCCCTGATTTGTTCCGATAAGTTTGCCATATTGTGTGACTGTACCCAGCAGTCTCCTCTCCTAGCTGTCGAGGCGGGTAGGCATGATAGAAGCTCCTGTCTGTGTCGTACACGTGTTTTTTTTTTTGTTTTTTTTTGGCTTGTGTTTTAATTTGTAAGACTGCTAGAATAGTTTTTCATGGATCACTTCCCACAAAATGCATCCAAAAAGAACATAGGACTTTACTTACCGTAAATCTTCTACTATAATGCGAATTTTTTTGGCCTAAAAAAGCATCTAAATTTGCTGGGTCGTATTATACAAGAGGATAAAAATCAGCCCTCCGACGACTGCGGCCGGAGGAGATTTTGTCCTGATAACATTACCGTATATTATACATTAATTACATTGCATATTCAGTGTCCAGTTCATTATACAATAAATTAATTCACTTTTTATTCAAATTTCTTGTCGCCAACATCTAACAACATCGAAAATAACTTCTCCCAAACATTGATACTTCTAAATAGGCCTACTTTCAAACTGCCTCGAACCAAAGCCTACAAGAAAGCTTATGCAGTGAAAATGTTAAACTGAATAAAGATTACTTGTCTTTTTATTAAGAAAATTGATGTACTGTTGTGCTTTTTTGTCGATGTGCAAGTGAGAAAGCTTTCCATCTCAATGTAGGGCTATAAACTTCCAAACTGCCTCGAAGTTGAGGCAGTTGCTTTTGTCGAAGTTGATTTTGAAGGTTTTTGAATATTAAATATCCAGACTATTTAAAAATAAAGATTTTTTTTCTATATAAGTTTGCACATTTTATTTCTCGCGAGGAGTCAAAAATGGGGGTCGCATTATACAAGAGGATATGATTTTTGTCGAGTTTTTGGGCCAAAAAAGTGGAGTCTCATTATAGTAGAAGAATTACGATATATACACAATTGATTAAAATGCTATTTCCCTTACCATGTTTCACCAAAAAATTTCTTAAAAAATTGTTTGTTAGAGTAAGAATTTACTTTACATTGAAATTTTTGACAAAAACAAATTACAGGCATTAAAAATTTCATTTGGCCCATATGATTTTTTTTTTTATTCTTAATTTTACTTGAATTTTTTTGAGCCATCTGATGATGTTCTTGAATATAATGTAAAATGCAATTAAATTTTATTTCTTGTTTTCTGACTTGGGATTAATTAAAATGCTATATATTACTAATATTTATAACAAAGAAAAATATTTTTAAAAATAAAATAAAAATGCTAAACAACAAAATATTTATTTCCTAAGGGATTATAAATCACAGAAAATATTTTTTATAATCATGTCGAAAAAATTTGCAACTCTATAATAACATAGAGCATATCTAAAATTTGCACTTCAATGGAGTACAGTCAGACAATATGGCGATTGTCAAGCTTTCCTGCCAAGCACGGTCTGAACAACATCAAAGGTTCTGCCTTGGAGTGCGCCTACTGTCTAACTATACTGTGCCACAACTTCCCATTCATTGGATTCATCAAAATTGACATTTCTGCTTCGGTTATGAAAATAAAAGGGAGGGGGGGGGGGCTCATTTTTATATCCACCCTGTATAGAAAAATCTTTTATTTTTTACAGTTTTAAAATTGCCAGATTTAGATCTTTGCAATTAAAAACTTTCAAATTCCAATTCATTATCGTCTGATTCTTCAAAAAGTTCCTTAATACAGCACAGACCGTGATTGGACTTACTGATTCCCAAATTTCTCCTGTTGTGTTGGTGTACTTTCTCATTATTAATTTTCAATCTAATGCTTTATGTTCTTTAGATTAACCCTTTTGCTGCGTAGAGTGGATACATCCTAAAATTTTATTATCTTTATCTGCGGAAATTGGATTCATCTCACAGGCTTAAAAAAAACTTCTCATTATCCTGCAAAAAGTGGATAATTTCATGTAATTTAATTACGCAGTAAAAGGGTTAAGGCTATTTTAATTACTATAAAAATTAATTGTAATTTGAACTGTTTCAGTTATAACAACGGAAAAAACGAACATATTACTACGCTTCCTTCATCAACACTGGGATAAAAAGGTAATTTGTTTAGATTGAATTGTTCCATATTGCACTATGAAATTAAAAATAATGTTTTCCATGTTTAAAATTGCAACAAATTTGTATAGTATATTTTAAACACATTTCAGTTTTAAATCCAGCTAAATCTGAATTGTCTAAAATTTACCATTTTTAAAGGGTATATTTTGTTTCAATATTAGGTCGATATCTCTAAAAACTGCAATTTATTACACACTTTTTGATATGCACATGGAGAGAAATAGGCATGGTGGTGTGATCCGATAATGTGTTTAACTGACGTCGGATCACCAGGGCATTTTCCCAATTACAGCTGTGCTTGTGAAAAGCTGTATAAAAATTTAAACTATGGAGAGAAAAAATTTCCTACAGCCCTACAGGTTTGAACCTGAGTGTTATAGCCCTTCCACTGATGAAGAAAATGTCAGCAGCGGTGAAAATATAGACGAAATTTCTCAGTATCGCATAGCAAGATCGGTAATGGCATTAAATGCAGTGCATGCACGTCTATGGATTCAGGTCTGAAGATGATGATGCTTCTCTTCTATGTAGCCTGCTGAGCCAATATGAAGTATCATTGACCGCATCACTCTATACTGACAAGCGAGCAGTAGAGTGCTTGATGTTTTGTGTTTTTGTTAAATACTATCGAATATTTTGAAGAAAATTTTGCCATATCGTGAATTAGCAACATAATTTAAAGATATCCAGCTGCACTTTCATTTTGGATGGACTAACTAAAGATTGTTTATTGCAATTTTATACTGTTGCTGTTATCTGTGTATGCATGAATTTATCTTTTTTATAGGAAGGGGTCAATTATAAGCCCCACTTAGTTACTTTTGAGATTACATCGATTTAATATTTGCATCGATTTGCAACTCGACTTCTTAATTCGGATGTTCAGTTCATAGATGAATTTATATTTTAATATGCTCATTTGTTGTGTTTATTTTAAACTGTTGGGTTTGTTTAATAATACCAACTACTACTTGTATTTTAGGCCACAGGGATTTATTAAACAAGGTGATTGTATGAAGTCAGTATCAACAGTTAAGGAAAAGTTGATTTAATGGCATTACAATCAAAAATTCAGCTTGCAAAAATGAAAAAAAAACTTGGAAGTTCACATTACATTCCAATAAGGCAATTCATTCATATCATCGAAGTGAAAGGACTAAAAAATTTGAAAATACTTTGCCTAGTTTCCAATTTCATAAAAAAAATCTCCTTGACTGAATACAGTAAAACCTCCGTAGAGCGAAGATTTTTCTCTGGTCCTGGCAAAAATCCTATTGATTCAGTGCTTTTTTAATCTCCATATAATGAAATCTTTATAGCGTAATTATCCCTATAATGTAAGGATTTTTTGGTCCAGACAATAAATTTTAAGGTCTATTTTAGCTCTTTATTACAAAATTTAATTCCCGCACTTAGCGTGACCCAACAGCCAACGAACGAAATCATCGCAAACGGCCAACAGGCAAAGTTAAAAACAAATTTTTACGTCAGCTCTGCTCAGTCAGCTACGGCTGTGGCATTAGGCTTATTTTTCGGCAAAATTACGAAGAGTTCTCGAGAACAACGTTATCGCACCAAACTACCCATGATGCACTGGCCTAGCAATAATAGCGGCCAGCTGAGGAGTTTAAATGTGCAAGCATGTTAAAAATTTATTTTCTATCAGAGTCGGCACGAGAACTACTATAAAAGCTGTCAAAACTCGGAAGATTTTTTATATTAAAATCTTTAATATTTGTTCAAATTTATTTTATTGAAAGTTTACCATAAACATTTTTGTGAAATGCTAATTTTACCGAGGCCGACGAAAAAACACTCGTAAGTCTTAATATACACACTTATGGATATGTTCTATCGGTATTTTTCCGTAAAATACGTATTACAAAATTATTTTTTGCCCGCTCTGCTTTCAAATTTTAATTATTTCAGAAAAAATAATCAGCAATGGCGACCTAGATGATTTTACATAGGCAGCTATGTCAAGTATCGAAAAAGTTTCGTTCTTAATGTTAAGAAGCATTCAAATTAATATAAAATACTAAATTTTTATTTATAAATACTAAATTTAAAATACATAAATAATTTATACATCGAAATTATACAAATGTTAACACTATCTCCATGCAACGAAATATCTATATAACGAAATGATTTTGCCGGTCCGTTGCATTTCGCTATACGGAAGTTCTACTCTAATTACTGTCTGCACGCCACGAGAAGACCGCCTCAAATGCGGCTGAAATTTTGAGGTGTCCTAGTGTGAACTTTGTTATGGGAAGTTGCAAGCTCTGTCATCAGGGGGCAGCGTGATATTGAGTGTTTAAAATGCCAGATGTCAGTGATTCACATTACAAACTTCACTTTATTGCCTCATCCACCCTCAGCTCTGACTTTGTGCCATCGTATTTTCACATGTTTGGCCCTTTAAAAAATGTACTCTCGTGGAATCCAATTTGAACTTGATGATGATGTCGTGTGCTCTGTGAAAAGAGATTGTGTGAGCAAAACTAAGAACGGTACCAAGGGCCATTTTTCCAGAATGAAATGGAAGGACGACACTTTGTAAAATATTCAGTGGAACTGACGGTTGTAGCAATGCGATGCATGAGCTACATTGCATACTTTCAGAGAAATAAATTGGTGCATTACTTATCGGACTCCTTCAGCCAATAAATACCAGGAATTGTTTAATAAAACACAAAAAAATTAGTTTAACCATCCAAATTTATTTTGTTGCCTTTAAAATAGGCCCTGTTTGATGTGATGCATGGATGTCAAAGAATAATCTAGTTGTTGAAGCACTTTCTATAGGCACTTTCCTCTACGGCCTTTGGCACCTTCTGTAAATTATATATAATCAAAAGATCTTCCACAAAGTGATCACTTGAATTTGGTGACAGGAAAAGTCACACGGGGCCACAACCGGTGAATACAGTGCTTGGTCGATGACATTCATTAGTTAAAAATTGGCATACAAAGATGTGTGTGTACGATGGCATATTATTTTGATACTTATGCAAGAATTGTTCTTCCAGAATTCTGGCCTTTTCCAGTGCTTCAGCACAAGAAATTTCATTGACAATAAAAAATTGAGCCAAACTTTTTGTTCAATATCCATTTCAAAAATCACAAGACATAAAATCGCAGCTGTAAACATATTGGGTAAAAGATTGCATCAAAATCCTATGTGGCAATTATGTGCATTCATGTAATCTTGCAGCAAAAAAAAATTGTGATTTTTAAATTTAAAAAATACATGTACCTGTTATTTATTTGACTGAATATATGATGAATTTATGACAGATCAAATGTACAAGGGAGAATCTGAAAAAAGCAGGACTTTGTGTTTCATAAATTGATTTCAAACATTCAGAACTAACGAAATTGTATTTTGGAGACTTTATTTATTGCCTTATTCTTCAACATTTGTTTATGCAGCGATCCCAACATGCAACCAATTTCTGTACACCCATGTCAAAATATTCGTTCAGCTGATTGTGAAGCCATCTTCAGGTACTGTATTTATTCTACTATAATGCGAAAAATTTTGGCCGAAAAAAGCATCTAAATTTGTGAGAGCGCATTATACAAGAGGATAATATTAGCACTGCAACAACTGGTGGCAAGAGGGGGTCAAACGAAATGAAGGTATAATATACATCACAGGACCTTAATTATACAATATATATATAATGTACAATTCACTATACAGAACATTAATTCACTTTTTATTTGAATTTCCTATCACCAATAACTAATACGAAAGTGATCTCTCAAAAAGAAGTCCATCCGTGCATTTTATCTGACCAAATTTCATTAACAATTGAAGAGATGAATTTAAAAGGCCCTAAAATTAAATTGCTCTTGTCTTTATTCAAAATTAAATACTGCACAAGAGGTTTTTTTGTATATTCTTTCATATTTTATTTTTCGCGACGAGTCAAAAATGGGGATTGCATTATACAAGAGGATAAAATTTTTACTGTTTTTTTCGGCTCTGAAGTGGAATCGCATTATACAAGATGTGTATTATAGTAGAATAACTATGGTAGTTGTTTTCATTTCATGATCAGTCTGTAAATGTTGACCTATAAAGAACTTATTTAGCGGACTGAACAGATGGTAATTACTTGATGTTATAGATCTGGGCTGTAATGGGGGGGGGGGGGGGGGGGTTGTTGCAGAATTTACCATTACCATACTAAATCCAGACAAGAAAGCATAGTGCTGAAACATACATCACCAGTGAGAAGAGCTATTAAATAGAGTTAATTAATAGGATTAATGAGAATTAACAAAACCATTTTCCAGAAAATTCAAGTCATTCAACCGTCAAATAAAGAAGTTGTCCTCTGGAGACAAGCATTCCAATTCCATTTATTTTTTGTGAACTCTTAAAAAATAAACAAACACGAAAAAACTAAATTTCAAAGCTTAAAAAGTGCTGATAACGTACAACGCTGTTTTGAGATAGGCATGGCTTTGTCTAGTGATGGGACCAGTGTTGGTAGATGGGCATGGTGTTATCCTGCGTGATTTTTGTTTTTCCCCAAAGGCAAGACAGTCAGTATAGAAAACATGTGGTGTGGTCCGAGATGACTTCACGGTCAGTCAAAGGAATTTTTTGACATAGGCTGTGGTCAAAAACCCTCACTGGTGAGAGGATGATGTAATTTCTCACTGGACTGTCTTTTTCTCGGTTAGTATGGTTAGACATAGCTGCACTAACTGGCATTTTTGACCGCGTTAAAATGACGTCATAGTTTTCTTGTCGGGATTTATGACCGACCAATCACTAGCTCCTTTCACCGGATAGTGTTTTGACCTCAGTCCTAGGTATGCATAGGATGGCCACAAAAAAGGGAAACCTGGAAAAAGGCAGAATTTTTTCAGTCAGGGTTATGTTAGGGTTTTTCATAAGTTTTTGGATATATCAGGGATATTTGCAATCTCAAAAAATATATTATTCCGTCATTTGGCTGCATTATTCCGTCATTTGGCTTCTCAGTTGACTTGTGCATGAAATAAGTATATGAAATAATTTGTGCAGCTGCTGCTGATTAGTTATTATTCTTATATTTAGGTCGTTCATTAAAAAATGGGCAGTGAATATTGTAGAAAAAGTACCGTATGCACTAACCAGGAGACTGGGCTAAGATGTAGATATGTATCTGATGAATATGAAGCAGATACTGTTTTCTGCTGCTGGCAGCATTGTTGAGCACGGAAATTAAAAATAGATGAAAGGCACGCAACTTGGCCGTCCAGTCAGTTGCTGTGATTGCGACGTGAAACATCCAAAGAAATGCAGCGGTTTATCATCGTACACCTGCACCATTCGATGATGGATTTGACGACCCCCTACACCTTCTGCTGTCCGAACTGCACAACACCCTGCTGCACTTCTTTGGATGCCTGCATTGCGGCCGTTCCACATTGCGCACCTGTTATCTGTTTTTAATTTCTGTGCTCAACAGTGCTGCCAGCAGCAGGGAATAGCACCTGCTTCGTATTCGTTAGGTTCATATCTACATCTTAGCCCAGTCTCCTGGTTCGTGCATACGGTACTTTTCCTACAATATCCACTGACCCGTTTTTTAATGAACAGCCTAATATATTGTATCTTAGGTGAATAAATTTATATTTTCTAACAATATTGCCTTAATTCATATTCATTATTCAGATTTGTTATGCATATATTTTTTGGATTTTGGGCAAAATGTTATTACCTCAGGGAAATTTTTTAAAAAATTTTCTGGAAAACTTGGAATTATCATGGAATTTTTTAGGGTTTTGTTTGTGGCCACCCTTTATACAGAAACCAATTAGGCATTGGGACCGCTGCATAAATAAATGCGCCGATTATGTTGAGGAATTGGGCAATAAATAAAGTTTTCAAAAAACAATTTGATTCGCTCTGAACGTTTGAAATTAATTTATGAAACACAAATTCCCGATTTACTTTCCGATTCTCCCTCGTGTGTTCACTGATGAAAAGTCTTTTATTGTTTTTAATTTGTTTATCATTTATAAATTTTTCTAATAATGCATTTTCAAGATCAAATCATTTTTAAAATCAACAGTAATGCATATCTTTGTTTTACTATGTAGAATGCCCAAAGAAAAAGGGACACAAATCACGCTAGCTTGGACACTGCAGATGAGACGGCTACAAGGAAACGAGCTCGTCTGGATTTACTTTCCTTAGAAAGGAATGATTATTCTGGCAATAATCCTGCTGGAAGTGACTAAATAGGAGCATAATGAATTAAATAAAGAAACAAAGAGAGAGAGCAAGGGCAGGGGTGGAGAATAAATACCCACCTGACCCTTTTAATTAATTGTACAGCATAGCATCTCTATCCATAGATTAGCCAAATGGAAATTCACAATCATCTGGCATGTAATATTGATGCAGATGAGATTTTTGCCTATGTATTATTTTGTGTATCATATTGTTTGTTAATAATTTTGTAAGTATAATGGGCCTATTTTAAGCTTGGACTCTTTTTGGACTCGTGCAGCCAATCCTCCTCTTCCTATTGTCCTTGACTCTTTCTTTAGTTGTTTTTCTTTTCTTTTTTTTTTTTTTAAGTTTTATTTATTTGTCTTTTTTTGTCTGTCTAGAATTTCCGCCTGTGGATACAAAAGCTATGCATTTTGTAATATAAAAATAAAAAATTTTTTTGTATGATTGTGGTATGAATGAATTATCACCTAACTGACTTCCAATTTGTCTTAATAGAAATATTTATTCAAAAAAATTTGCCGTGATGTATCATATTTGTACTGCTCTGCATTTACTATATATTATTATAGAGCCTTGTGACAAGTAAATAAAAAAAATTTAAAAAATGCCATTTAAGTTGTGTTACATTTCATATTGCACTACCATTTATGTTGTAGTATGAGATAGTACCATAACTACAGAGTATCTCAAAACTTTAGGGTCAAAATTCCATTGTTGGTAGAGGAATTTAAAGTGAGTATTTTGAGGTGGGAAACAATGGTCAAAATTCATATTTCAGGCGCCACGATATCTTGTTGTACCTGCGAGATATGCGAGAGGGTAGGCTGCACCATGACAGTGCGTCAGCCCACTTCGATGTTGATGGCCACAGATATGGGACGGTAGATTCCATAATTCATTGAAAGATATAGTTTTCACACAGCACTAAAACTTTTCCAATGAAAATAATAACTAAAGGCCAAGCCGAGATATGGAGACAGCCAACGAAGACCGGAATTGTACCGGAACCCAAACTGTTTTCTCATGAAAGTCCATACTGTCATTGTTCAATGATAGCTCATTGTCAGTGTAAAACATAGCTCATTTTCTGCCAATTGTACGTGTTAGTTGTTGCGTATCCATGTTCCATATGTCTAGAGAACGTGCCGACCAGGAAAGAAGACGAGGCCTAACTGGATTAGGCATTTCTGGATTATAGAGTACACCAGTTTTTAGAATCTTGTTTCAGGTTTAGATGGTTCCTGTTTATCACAGACTCTAGTTCTGGCATTTACATTAGTTTGGTTTGACTGATTGTACGAATTGCTTTTTCTGTAAGTTGGCAAGAGGGTGATTATCTGCTATCAACCAATCTGTATTTCGTGATATGCGGCCACATTGTGCTAGAGAACGCTTTACAGCCTCTATTCAAGGTCACCTTTAATTCGTGTATCCTGATCAAAACTCCTTAAACCATATGAATGAAATCACTGCTTGTAAAAGACCAAAAGGCTATTGGAGGCTAGTGACTAATGTTATTTGCTGAATTTGTACTATAATGTTTATTGCTCAGACAAGATCACATGCCAAGATATAGTAGACAGACCGTAGAAAGCAGTAATGGAGCGTAAAGATCCGATAATGACCCCCTAAATTGAATTGGGGGTCAATTGTCACTTCTAAGATAACCCCCCTTTTTTTGGCCTCTAAATTTGGGCAAAAAAAACTCTTCTCATCATCAGGTAAATATGGTACTCGTGCAAGATCTCATGGTGCCTGAAATGTGCATTTCTGACCAGTGGTTTCCTTATCTTATAATATTCTGTTTATAACGCTTTACCATCTGTAGAATTTTGACCCCAAAGTTTTGAGACACTCTGTATAGGAATTTATTATACAAATTTGAGAAAAATATCAGTTATTTTTAAAACTAATTTTTTTTATTATAACATAGTAAGATAATTACTACTTACTATTTCACAACAGGCATGCATTTGTTATTCTCTTGGATACATCTTTGACTTCGAATCCAGACTGTCTTTCTAAAAAATAATCTAATAGAGCCCTTGTCTATCTCTGGTGTTACAAACAAAATTAATGAAACCAGTGAATGTACCAGAATTATGCATTTTTAGCTTTTGGTAATTTCACAGTTGGTGACCAGAGGACTATTGCACCAACTACAATAGTCTTGTTCGTGGTTGTCTATTTCATGTTTTATTGAAATAAAGTTGCACATTCTCGTTTCCACTGAGGTTTTAGGAACAATTGATTAATCTCGTGTTGAAATTCCTTTGCATTTTACTTTATGGTGTGTTCTCTGCTCTTATAGCATGTAGATCTACTAAGGTGAAAGACGATGATCATGATAGCAATCTGCAATCGAAGGTTTTGCACATTCCCCCCTCCCCCCCCTTGTTTTGCCATCTGTTCAATCTCCCCTTGTGGATTTGCTCATGCAAGTATGTTCCCAAATCATTTTGTCATATTGCAGAAGCTTCTGGAAACTATAATGTTACAGCCAGAGTTGGAAGCTTCAGTAGCAAGAGCCAATTGGATCTTGAGCCCTCATTTTAACCTGCTTCTGTGCATGAGATATCATTGCATCTTTCTTGTATGGTTGTTACAGCAACTAAGCTTTTTTCCCCAGTAGCTTTGTTCTTAACATACAAGAATGATGAGAGTCAGCCCACTTTTCTTTCTATTGTCCCTGTGCCCGTTCTCTCCTATTGTTATAAGATAGTGGAGCATAAGCAGTGAGAGGGAAATCACAAAAATAGTTTAGCTTCAGTTTCTCAGCCCATTGACTTGTAAAGTGCTGTCCACTAAGTGTGGACCAATTAGAACAAAAGGTTTAAACAGCTTCAGAGTGCATTATTGTATCTGCTGTAAAGCAAGACACACAAATCAATTGAGGATGGCATCCGGACTGTGGGGCTGAGACTGATAGCACCAAGAAAATTTGTCGGATGTTGAGGGCCATTTCAGGTGCATAGTGCTGAGAATGATCAATGGTTGGTTGATTCGCAAGTCACAGCCATTCCAAAAACACGTTATAAATGCACGAGGTGAAAGTGAAACTTTTTAAACCTTTTGTTCTGATTGGTCCACACTTAACAGGTCTACCTGACCATGACTGCCTAACACATACCCTAAAATAGGCCGAGGCACAAGATCTGATTTGCAGACTACAAAATCAGGAGAGATAGCAATCTAGCAAACACGTGCGATAAGTGCTGGCCATCTGAACTTTCCCTTTTCACAAGGTGGTGATGATGAGTTATTCAGCTGACATTTAAGTCCACTGGCGTTATGTCCTTGAAATGCTTTGCTGTTGTGTGACATTTCATGGACTGTACTAGGAAAGAGTAATGCGGTGGTTTTCTCTTGCTTCCACATCCACCTATCATTGCAGGTGACCTAATAATGACTGCTATAAGACGACAGTAGCAGCCACTAGGGTCCGTCCCCCCCTCACAAGGTAGATCGATCTAATAACTCACTTTTCACGAGGCTAGATCGGCTGAAAGTATCATGAAGTTATAATGTGAAAAGTATGCCAAATCTTTGTAATTTTAAACGAATTAAGCAAACAAGTAAAGTGCATTTGTGAAGAATTCCTTGTATTGTGTCGATTAATGAAAAAGAAGCTTTACAATACATATTTATTGGAAAAATGACTAACAACCATTTCCCCCTTTTATACCTGGCTTTTCAGGTTGTGATGATGGTAATAATAGAAGTTCGCTTTTTTAATTTTAAAGATAATGCTTACAGTGAATGTTATTTATAATGATTTTGATATACAACAGTGGTTGGTTAGGAAACAATTGAGTGACCTGGTGCAGTAACCAGGCAAGTAACAGAATAAAAAATTTGTTAAATGCATCTTGAAATTTCAAGTATAAGTTATGCACTGAAACAAAAAAACTTGCCAGTAGATGGAGACACTTTCTATGAATAAATTAGCTGCTCCATAAACAAAGTAAGTGATAAAGGATAATATTTTCATAGGGAACAGTAAAAACCAGCTAAGTGCACTTGCCTGGTTACCAGACCGGGCCATTCAACTGATGATACAATAATTATATTGGATAAATTAAAATTAATGGGTAATTTTCAATTATAAGAGATCAGAATTGGACGCTAAAATTTGGAAAAGGCTTTTGTGGAGGAGCAAGCTTTGTAGATTTCAATACTTTCTAGAATTTTGATTTTAAACGGATCACTGGAGTTGTGTGGTATGGTCGTGCTTTTTTCAATGGGTTTGCCTAAGTGGATTTATTGTTTTTCCATTTGAATAATCCACTATGCTCTTTGTACAAGGGTTATTTATAAAGTAAGGCCCGTTTTGCAATAAAACAAAACAACTATATGTCTTTTCAAAATTTTTTCTTTACCAGATTT
>JAHWFO010022369.1:2328848-2438032 GCA_023313115.1 Rhysida immarginata
CCACAAAAAAAAAAAAAAAAAAAGATCTGATTAGTTGGGAACAACTTCTTCACCTGCTTTACAGTCTGGACCTTGGGTCCAATGGCTACCACCTGTTCCGGGAACTAAAGGAGATCAAAGGCAGTCTGCATTTCAGTGACGATGAAGAAGTGAAAACTGCATGATTATCTTCACCGCCGGCAGCTTCTATGAAGTGATCTTGCGGAAGTACATCAAGCAATATGGACAAGTGCTTAAATAAACTTGGAAACTATGTGGATAAATTGTTAAAGGTACATAAAATCTGGTAAAGAAAAAATTTTGAAAAGACATATAGTTGTTTTGTTTTATTGCAAAACGGGCCTTACTTTATAAATAACGCACATTCCAATTCAGGTTACGTTAATACATCAGAATTCGAAAACTCCCGGATATACAATCTAGATTGCATCATATTTCACAAATTCTATATTGGACTCTCAACACGAAATTTTTCAATAAGATATAACGAGCCAGTGCTTCGTTCAAAAGGAAAGACAATAAATCCACCAATGCAAACCATCTTCTTGAAAAGGACATCCTTTAAATCAAAATTCTAGAATGTATTGAAATCTACAAAGCCTTCTCTTCCACACAAAGCTTATTACTAAACCCCCAGACAAATTGAGATTTTCCAAATTTTATCATCCATTTCTGATCTTTTATAATTGAAATTACCCATTAATTGTATTTTATCTCATATAATTTTTGTATCATCAATTGTTACCTAACTAAACATTGTTGTATTTCAAAACCCATTGTAAATAACTTCTTCATTGTAAGCATTATCTTTAAAATTGTAAAAAAGCAAACTTCTATTATTATCATCATCACAACCTGAAGAAGCCTGGTGAAACTAGTTGTTAGTCATTTTTTTCCAATAAATATGTATTGTAAAGGTTCTACCTTTTTCTAAAGCATTACACAAAAAGTAAATCGTTTATCAAACTGTGTAGAGCCATCGTAAAATGCCTTTATTTACTATAATTGTATTAAGTCTCTCTGTGCTTATTCGTATTAGACAGGTAGAATGGCACTGCTCATAAAACTTTGTGCTTATCTGGCACATAATAATCTAAGTTCATTTTGTAATAAAAGTAACACTTAAAGTAGAACTTTTTATACTGTATTAAAAAACAATGAATGAAATGAAATATTAGTTTGGACACAATTATTAAAAAAGGCCGAGAGGACAGGTGCATAGTTAGATTGGTCATGGGTTCAAATCCTTCATTATATATCTTTTTTCAAGTGAACTTCTGGAAAGCTTTTAGGTTGCTTAGCTCTATAGATTTTTAGGTGCATTGACATTGAGATCATTTTAATGCATGTTGAGGGAAAAATATTCATACCTGTGGCAGGGTTTGAACCCTTGTCCACTGAAATTGCATGCACCAGTTTTCTCAACTTTTTTTTTATAATTGTGTCCAAATTAACATCTCATAAATGTAGACCATACTATAAAAAGAGGCCTCTAATAAAGTTCTAACTAATCACTGACTGTGTATATCATTTCTGTAGCCTTGACGAAGGTAGGAATAAAAGTGAAACCTGTCAGAATTGTGTGCTTTCTTTCCCACTGTGTACTGCAAAACCAATATCAATTTCTTTGCTAGTTAGTATTCATTTAAACAAACATATTCAGCATCATGCAACTTCCAATTTCACTTGTATGAAACAGTCAGATTCTAATGGCATTCTCACAGGAAGATTAATTTGATGAGATGTGTTTACTTGCTTATTCAGCACCTTATATCAGAGATTAATAATTTATGTCTGTTGGTTGATGTCATTTGTGGTGATTTGAGAAAGATTCTGCAATCCCAAGATGTTCACGTATACAACATTAATTTTCAATTACAGTAGAACCTTGATTGTACGAACTTGATGGGACCAGACCCTGTCCTTATCAGCCAAAGTCCGTACCATCCAGAAAAAGCACTCATATAAGCCCATTTGGTCGTATATTTTGAATTTGTTTTCTAGGGATTAAAAAAAAAAACAACTCATTTATACATCAACACGATTTATGTAATACGATTAATTATGTATGTAATTAAAATAAGTCAATAGATTCTGTTGTTGACAACTGACGCAATGGGATCACAGCCCCTATGTGCAACTTACATTTGTATATAATGTAGCTACATTTACTGCTTTTAGCTTTAAACCAAATAAAATTTGTTATTTATTTTCCTTTGGGGTGTCCGTACCATCTAGACATTCATACAACGAGATCTGTAAAATCGAGGTTCTACTGTATTGATATTTTTTATTGTTTAATAGAATGGTTGTCTTTTTGTCCGACTCCTATCTAAAGAGGTGGTATACGTTTTGGTCCCATCCAACTCAACCTTTTTTTTTTAATCATTGAAATCAACATATAAACTCATGATTCAAGAAGATACAATATATTGAAAGTTTGGGGGAAAATAATTACTGTATTGTTCATATGCAACCAATTTTGTCAGCTAACTCCTGAAATGGCAAACAGCAGAAACACATGAAATTAATGTACACTTAGAGAGTCCCTTAAATTTGCCTTGAAGTATTTTTGATGAAAATTGTTTAAGAGTATTTTTTCCTAAAGCATTTGTACCAGCATTTTATCCTTATGTACACTGCTAATAATTTGTACCAGCAAATAACAGTCAATAAATTGGACGTTTTTCGGACTCCTTCGTTGAGACTAATAATTTTGTAAGTACTGTACATAAATAAATTGTTTGGTTTGATGAACCATTTTGGAGATATTAAGATTTTCTGAAAAATTTCTTATTCATGATTCGTGATATGTTGAAATTTTGCGAAAAAATTTTAGTCTGTTAATAATGTATGACAAAATGAAGGGAGGAAAATGGTAAAGGCATTTTGCCACCACTAGAGAAACACCAGAGAGATGTTTTGGAAAAGTGATTTAAATGAAAACAAAACTACAGGTGTCCCTCACTTTATGTGATTACTTGGTTCTATGAAATAACAAGCAGGCAACCAAAATACCCATGACTGATGTGATTTAAGGAATTTAAGGACAAAAGGGAAACCATTTGTTTTCTACAGATGCCCTTGTTTGTTAGCATTAGATGAGGTTGCTAATGACCCATCATTCCAGGTATTTGAAATATTACATGCAGTCTTTTAGCATCCAAAGTTTCAGTGGTGCCATAAGAACCAATTTAGAGTGATTTTGACCACCAAGGAAGACCATCATGTGTATTCGTTAATTCACAAGCTTCTCTGCCTTAGCTATTGAATGGCGATCCCCTGTGTTATTTGAGTTCTTTTGAACCAGAAGTAGTGAACCGATTTTTTCCACCAATGAACTCGGGCTGTCGTTTTGTCTAAGTTGTCGAATGGCGAAAACGGAATTGAAAATTCGGAAGCATTCGAACACTAGAGCATTAACAAATGGGCGGATGCACAGTGTGAAAACACAAGTACCTATCGGTCCTAATAATATAAAAACTCTCATACTTTCTCCAGTCATACACTACATACAGTCAGTCTATTATAAGAAGACTTGAGACCTTGTTTGATCAATACACATCGTAGTTCAAATTCAGCCAATTATATTAGCCACTAGCCTCCAACTGCCAGTGCCTGTTTTTTTTACAGGCAGTAGTAGTAATTCACAGTGCTTTAAACATGTCTTCCAAGCGAAACAGTAAGTAATATAATTTCTAGATACAAAATGAAGTTGAATTAGGTCAAAGCAGGAGTTAAAGCCTGTATTGATTAAGGGACTTTACCTTTAATTCATGGTAACCTAATTAATCTTGAATAGAGGCTATGAGTTAATCCCCTCCTATTACCCATGGCAACATTTTGGGTCATCCACCAAGATAAAATACATGGACTGCAGACAAATGCATTTGACACTGCACTTTTTTTCAGAAAAATTGCTTTATTATTTTATTTAGTAAGAGGTAGGCCTTCCTTTTGCTTGCATTACAGCGGCAACATGTCGAGCAAATTGTCTTTCCATTTCTCTTGCAAGGCTGTAAATTGCTGTGAAGATGGCTTGGTTTGCATTTTTGTACCCGTTTCTCCACAAGTACTTGATCAGATTGGAATCTGTTCTCTGAGCAGGCCAGTTAACCATCTTTCACGAAACCCAGTCGTGCACACGCTTTGTAGTATGGAGCTCGATCCCATTGAAACAACAGTCACTTCCTTAGTATTGCACAGTGTAGGCAGGGCCAAATTATCCAGAGGCCGAGGTACAAGAGCCAGTGGGCTGAGTCCTAATTAGGAAAACCATCCCACACCAGGATGGATCCTCCAGCGAACTTCACTGTTGGAACAACCCAGCTGGAAGAAACCATTCTCCAGATTGTTGCCACACCCAAACATGTCCATCAGACTGGAAGAGTGAATGCCGTGACTCATCACTCCAAAGAACAGTTCGTGGTACAAGGTACAAGAGCCAAGGGGCTGAGTCCTAATTAGGAAAAACGATCCCACACCAGGATGGATCCATCAGCGAACTTCATTGTTGGAACAACCCAGCCAGAAGAAACCATTCTTCAGATTGTTGCCACGCCCAAACATGTCCATCAGACTGGAAGAGTGACTCATTACTCCAAAGAACAGTTTTCCATTCTTCAACGCTCCAGGAATGATGGTTGACACATCAGGCCAAACGATGCCTCACACTAACATTTGTAATCAATCTTGTATAACTGTATCTCTGTGGATAGTTTTATTATTAACAGTTCAGATGTATTTCCAACCTCTTTGGCAATCGAAGTGGCAGAGAAAGTGAGAGACTTCTTGACATGTCTTGCCAGGCATCTTCTGTCAATTTCTGTGGTCGTCTGGGACATTTTTATTGTTGTTGCACAGTCTTGATAACATACGTTACAGTTGATTTTGGGATATCCAATTTGAAAACAATACTTCATACAAAAAGATTGTACAAATGGCATCCTATAATGAGTCCATGTTGGAACTCCGTAAGTTCGGGTCCATACGTCATAGCTCCACAAGGGTTAATGGATAGTTTACAGAACATGACCTGCTTTTTTTTATTGTATTCATGCCCTTCCTGGACACCGTTTGGCAAATTTTTCTTGGATGTACAAATAAAGGGTGTCCCAAAATGAACTGATATTTTGATTTGCCACTGTTTTTTTCATGGTACAACCAGAGTAGAGATTTTTATATGCTGTCCTTATTAAACATTGAGGTTAAATTATGCAAAACTAACACAAACGAATTGTAAAAATGTACTTCAAAAATTGGTGAAAATTTTACGAAAACTATTAGCTCATTTTGGAACACCCTTTATTATTCAAAAAACAGTAACACGGAAGTTCTTCGTAAACAAAAACTTACAGAAAGTCGGCAATGATGTTATGAGCCGCACGCTAGCGTTTTTTCGTAAAGTTAGAATTTTAGCACTGCGGTCTATCCATTGCCATGACCTATCTACCGTAAATTACGGTATATGTTCATCCATTTTCATAATGCGTTATTAAAATTTATTTTTAAAGAAGAAAGAAGTTTTCTTAAACAAAAATTTATGCAAAGATCTTTTTTTATTGAAATAACAAAACAAAGATTAAACTGGTGATCATTAGAAGAGAAAGCACAACCCAACCTTTCATCACTGTTTTAACAGACACCATATAAATAAAGTGAATGATGGGAGAAAGAGAGAGAGAAGAGAGAGAGAGAGAATATGGTTTTGTAGCTTGAATTTCATGGATACAAAACATTTTTCATATTTGAAACTTTAAACAGCAATGTTCAAAGTGCTTCAGTGTCATCTCAGGAATTCATGAAAA
The DNA here is from genome assembly GCA_023313115.1 of Rhysida immarginata. Lineage (NCBI taxonomy): Eukaryota > Metazoa > Arthropoda > Chilopoda > Scolopendromorpha > Scolopendridae > Rhysida > Rhysida immarginata. The sequence continues at coordinate 2,334,656 of JAHWFO010022369.1, forward strand.
AAAAAAAAAAGATTAAAATAATCAAATAAATCTGATTAAACAAGATAAATAAAAAGGAAAACGTAACATAACTGAATGGAATAAAACAAGAGTAACAACAATCTTCCTTAAATTTAACAATTAATTTGTTTTTAGAAAAGGGAAATCAATGCATTTATTCCTTTCAATATGTCGGAAAATTTAAAAAAAAAAAATTTATAAAGAGATGTGATATTTAGTAGAAATTTTAAAATAAAAACAGAATTTTATCGAACTTTTTTTTTTTTTACAACCATTTTTCTTTTCTTTTTTATTTTTTTTTTCCAGAGGCAGGAAATGGGGGGAGAGCATAATTCTTTTGTTGTTGCTGTTGTTGATGATGAGGAATGATTTTAATTTTGAATGTTACAAGAAAAAAAATTCGGCTGTTTATGGAGTGAAGAAGAAGAAGAGTTCATTATTAACTATTGCAGCAGCAGCAAATAGAGTCTATTTACAGATGATAACGCCACACTAATAGTTATAAGATTTTGAGGACTGGACATTTGAAATGGAATTTTTTATTTTTTATTTTTAATATGTATGAAACGTTTGAATTGGCTTCCAATGTTTCATAAATATTTTAATCTTATTTTATCTTGATAACTTTTTTTTTTTTTTTTATCAAGTAAACAACAGATTGGAAAATAACATTTCCCCCCTTCAAAATCTGGTGAAGCAAAACAGTAACATTTAAAAAAAAAAAGAATATTTTTTACAGCAATTATTGCAGTAGTAGAAACAAGAATTATTACCTTTAACATTATCTCAAAATAGGAAATTTTTCATCAAGAAAAGGAGCTTTTACAGGGAAAGGGGGAAGAACAAAAATTCTTGTTGAAACATTTCCTTAGATGTTCAAACAGCGGACGACTGTAAATGTTAGTGGTAATAATTTCAACATCTAGTTTACTACTGTACGTAGGAGAGAAAAAGAAAAACAAAACCATTTTTTTTTTCTCATTGTTTGTTGGATTTCATACATTTTTGTTACAAAATTTCACATTAAGATTTAAAAGATGGTAAAACCAATTACATTATTACATGGCTGGTCGAACTTCGTTCTCGTGTTATGAGTTAGTTTGTTTGTTTTTTTTTAAACACTGCTTCATCCCTATCGAGTCAATTTGTGTTATTTTAAAAAAATTAACTTTTAAAGATTTTGTTTAACAAATCATTTCAACTGAAAACAACTATAAGGCATTTGGTAAAGAATTATTGCACTGAAAAATTACACAAGATCACAATGAATTTTTAAAAAAAATTCTTGTTGACAACATAAAACATTCAAATTTGAAATTTTTTTTCTTAAAGATTTCGAAGAAACAATGTTTATTTATACCCGTGTCCTGGTAAGAACGAACTAAAACCAAAATGTGCATGCATTAGTTTTATCATTTCACCGTGTCACTCCATAAACTCTTTCTCTTCAGATATTTGTTTTGTAAAAAAATCATGAAATTACTCATGAATGCTATTGAAAAGTAACTTGATATATTTGTAACACGTTCCAATTCATTTAGAAAATATAATCCGTTGAGAATGTTATTTCGATTACTTCACAGCTGAATAACAAATAGTAGAGGTTACTATTTCGATGACAGCAGTGTCATCTGCTGACGAGATGTATATAATCAACATTATTAAAAAAAAAAATAAAGAAAGAATATATAAAAACAATTCGGTATGTGTATTTAGTTTGTTACTAAAATGATTGTTGTGCATTTATCAAATACAAACAATCAAGCAGATGCCTTAGGATAGTTTTAGTTTCTTTCTTTTTTAATGTGGATTGATACCAACTTGATCATGCGCATTTCATTTTAGTTCATAGATAGCAGGACTGGGCTATAGATATTATAAAGATTTAATTTTTTTATTTTAAACTCCCATTAAATCTCTGATGTTCAAAGAAACAGGGAAGGCAGGAATTCACAACAAATAAACAAAAAAAGATAAATCAATATTTCTAGCAAGAATAGATATCACAGTAAAAGATCTGCCAAAGATGCAGTTGGAATCTCTTTGGCTTCATTAAAAAGTATATCAAGCAAAAAAAATAACAACGAGATTAAAATTTATGTATATAAACGATAAATACAGGGAGAAAACTTAGCATATTTGAAGTTACAAATGACAGAGGCAAAAGACTAGAATGACATGAGTGTGATGTAGTAGAATAACCTCAATTGTGTGCTTTCATTCCTTCGCTTCACAGTTTCTGCCTTATATTTTGTTTGGAGCTTGTGGAAGAACTTGATTTGTAGTCTTATTTATTTTGTTTTATTTTTTTTTTAAAGTCTCTAGTTCACTGGGCTGTCGATGAAAGGAGGGTACAAATTTTCTTCCCAAACATATTCCACTGGTATTATTTCCGCACATTGGGCAGGAGTAAGTGAAGTTTCTTTTTCTTCCATATCTATGAAATGTAGCAAGCAAATGTGCTACTTTCAAATTCAATTATACAAATTACGAATAAGAACATAAACCCAAAGAAAAAACAAAGGAATGGTTAACAATAGATTCAAAGAAGGGGAAATAAATCTTTCTTAAAAGTAACAACGATCAATAGCAAGGATATGATTTTTGATTATTGAAAACAAAAAAGATTAAAGAAGCACCTTATATATGATATACATTTAAATACTTCAAAGAGGGTTTTTGGTATATTCGGAGAAATCTTTAAAATCACAAGTTAATTCAGAACGGCATGATATTCAATAAAACCGTAGCTTAATGTTATTTACAATATTGACATTATTATAAAAAAATAAGTTAGTAAGAATACAGAAAATAATGTATTGAAATGCATTCTTTTTTCTCCTTGTGGAAAACTTCAGACACTTTCGTGCAGAGTTTTAACTTTTGATCTTGAATCATCTTTATCATCATCATCATCATCATCGTCGTCGTCATTTGTGCAGTCAGGCAAAACACAGTTGTAAAAATATAAAAGGTTTAACAAGAGTAATAAAAAAGCATACGTTTGAGGAACCACAAGAGATTTAGTTGGATTTGATGACGAATATGACAGAAAACTTGGGTGGAAACCTGATAATGATCTTCTGTTATTCCGATAGTAGAATTAATACAGGGGAAAGGAGGAGGAGGAGCAGAAGATAAAAAACATTTTAGAAGTTACAAATTTAAAAAAATAACAAACTTATGGTCTAGGAGAAGAGGAGATTTGCTCAACTTTCAAAGCCCCTGTCAACGAGAGGTACTGGTGTAAGAGCATGAGGAGTTTTAACAGGACTCTCTCCAATGGGGAGAATAAGAAAAAATTAACATGCAACCACGGAATACACCAAGGACCCAGGTTTTGTAATGAAAACCATTATCCAGTGACTGCATTAAAACTTAGACCAACTTCAATGATATTTGGGGAAAGGGCTCATGATTGATTAGGTACAACTTCATCGGGTCTAACATCGGATTTGAGCTTTACAAATTCTTTAGCAACTTCGTCGTTGGTACGCTGAGAAAGAATGCGTAGAATGGTCCACCCTGTTTCATCCATGAGGATACGTTTTCCCAGTGACAACCAGCATGCGCAGCTTCCTTGATCAACGATGTCTCGTAGCTGCATAAGCGTGTGGCCCACCAGCCGGTCCTCACGAGCAAAGCAGTAGTCCTTGATGCAGATGTGCAGTTCATAGGAGTCAGGCTGCTCTTCATTGCCAATAATGCTAGAAAATTTACATTAAAAAAAATAAATGTAAACATCTTAATGATGATTAGGAATTTTTCCTTCTACTTTTTCAATTCTTACTTTTAAATATTTTAATAAAAATAAGCAAACTCAAGCAACATTAATAATCTTGTTTACAGTGGAACGTTGTGTTTATTCTAGTAATTTGAAGGATAATAGTTTCCACACAACATTGGAGTGTTCAAATTTAAAACAGAGTTCAAAACGAAGCCCAGAACAAACACAACGTTCCATTGTAAATAAATTATGTACTGAAGAGCATTTTATTAATATTTTAAGTTGAAATTCTCCTCTAGAAATTGTAATAAAAAGATAAAATAAAATATATACTCTGCCAATATTTTATGAGATGGTCGAGTTATGAAAGAGATGATTTGTTTGCATAAGGACTATCTTGTAGAGGGAAATCAGAGATGGTGAAGGAGTTGAAAATACAGAACTTTGAAGGACTCTTGAAGAAAGAAGTTAGGGTTCTTGAAGAAATAAAGAGCAGAAGGACATTTTTGGTCATAATTTCAAAATTATTTATCGTACAATTAATCTCAAAATTCAAATTTCTATTTTCTTCTGCAACGTTCTTCAATTATTGCATCAACTAATTACATCATTTTGCACCACATGTTGCCTGAAGAAGAGTGCAGTTGTCACTCGAAAAGCTCAGCTAATGGATTGATGAAATATATTTTTTACACCTACCCATGAGTTTTTGGAAACAATAATGGTATGGAATTTCAGAGAAAACACTTGGTTTCTGGAACATATTCCCATATTTGTCGGCTGTCTATGAATGTCAGCCTGGGCTTCATTTTGAACTCTTATTTTAAATTCATTCCAGTGTGGTGTGGAAAATATTATCTTTTAAATTATTAATAATCTTGGTTTGGCTCATTGAATTGAATAATGATAAATTGCTGGTTTTTATCTTTTAGCAGTTTTCTTGCACTAAGCAATTAACTGGGGCAATTACAATGTGTGCAGTTGAACTTAGAAGAATGGATCAGCAAAAGGCAGTATCAAATGCTTCACCTTTCTATTCCAGACACTTTCACCAAACTTCATTGTCACAGGTTGTATATTATAGTAAAATATTATTCCATAAGAGTACACAAACGGCGTTTTCATCTACTTGTGCATATCTCTCAGTAATTTTCTTTAACAATTATGGCCTTTGAATAAACCAAAAATAATTACTACAACTACTGTATTTTTACACACAATACTTTTACTTACAAATGAAACGTTTCATTATATTTAGGGGACCAGTTGTTGGACTTCGATTTCGTAGCATGCTTTCTTTTCTTGTCACTAAGATGTGGGCCAATAAGATTAACTTCAATAAAAGGTCGAAACATTCCTGTAGTTGGCCACTTTAAGTCGTTGGCTGCAACCACTACAGATGTAAAAGAGAGAAAAATGGTAAACAAATCAAAAATACAGTAAATTCTGCTAAAGCTTGGTTAAAAATCAACCTTTATTAGTTGATTTATGATTTTAATAACAAAATTTTCATTTTTTTAATTTTCATACCTTTTACTGTAACTTTGTGCTCGCCTGTTCCTGGATGTGTAAACAAATCCACTTGTACTGACACTTCACCCATGCTGTCTTCGTCTAAACTGGAATCTGTAAATTGTTTTTTAAAGTTTAAAACCAAGAAACATGTATATGCCAAACAAAAGCATTCACTAACATTCCAACTATTTTTAATGAATTCATATTAATAAGCAAAGAACATGCATTTAAAATATGTGGGCACCATGCAAATCAAAAAATAAAAATAAAAAATCTTAGATCAATATGCAGTTTATTGGCTTATGCATCTCTTTTACTATAGCATTCACAAACTTATATATTCATTATACACAGATTAGCACTTAGATACACTTAGTGGCTGCTTTACTAGAAACCAAAAAGAAAGTTTCGTAGTAAAGTTGTTAATAAAAAAACAGAGTGCACTTTTGTGGATATTTCAGTAGATAACTAACCTTTCTGCAAATCTTTTTCACTCTCTTTAGAGCGTTTAGATGACCCTCGTTTCTTTTTATTTAGAGGTACTTTGATTGCATTAATAAAGAATAGCAAAGTCATCATTAAATTCAAAGGTAATCAAGAGAAAAGTTAAAAATGAATAGAAATGAAACTTCAATAATATAAAGAAAAATATAAGATAAAACTGGAAATACTAATAGAAGTATTGCTAATAGTAATAATAATATATTATCAGATTTATAAATTGACGACAAATGGCTTTAGGTGTTCTTGGGATAACTCCAAAAGATTTGAGTCACTATTTGAATATCTTAATTAAAATCTTCACCCTTTCACTGCATAATTAAATCTCATGGTCATTCCTGACATGATGAAATTATTCCACTTGTCACAGTGTATCAAGAATTCATTTTCGCAGGTAAAGATTATGAATGTTTAGGTGGATATATTCACTTTAGGCAGGATTTTACTAAGAATTTATAACCATTAGTAAAATATACTAATTTGACGTACTAATTTTAGTAATCCATCAATAGAAGACATCATATGTTCATGTACTAATCGATGTGAGAAATTTAATGCACCCTGAAAAATATATTTATAATACAGGTTGGTTATAAAATAAAGTGAGATAACCAGAGTCCTCTAGCGAGTAAAGTATTGGACGAAACATAGCCAAATTTGATGGGCTTACATAGTGGACCATGGAATTTCGATTTCTAAAAAATAAAAATTAGTACCAAAACTTGCCACCAATAAAATTTTGGTGCTGCAAAAGTGTATTAGTGTGAATACTGAATGATTAAATGCCAAACAACATAGCAGACATCAATTTTATTAACAACAAATGATTATAACTGACAAATGAGGTTCAATATGACCACCATTGTGATGTTCCAAGAACTTCATACGATGCACGACATTTTCCATGGCGCCTTGTAACATCTCAGAATTTGTCTCACCTGTAAGGTTATTCGATCTTTCAACGTTGCAATATCAGGGACATGTCCTTGATACACAACACCTTTAAGAAAACCCACAAGCAAAAGTCACAAGGATTGAGATTGGGCGACCTCGGTGGTCGTACCATAGGAAATGTACGACTAATTACTCTGCTGTCAGAGAAATAATGCTGCATATTCCACACGCTGTATCTTGCATCCAATGTGGGATGGTGCACCATCCTGCAAGAATGTGGTCGAATCGAAACATCCTCATTGCTGCAGTTGTGGAACCACGAAGTTCTGTAGCAAATCGACATACCTGTCATGGTAATGGTATAGGTCACTGGTCCACTTGCATGATTTTCCTCGTAAAAGTAAGGACTGATGATAAAAGATGATGCAAAGCCACACGACACTTTGATTTTTGGCGAGTGGAGAGGCCCTTGCACACAAGCGCGCGGATTATTTGCAGCCCAAATGCGGCAGTTGGGTGTGCTAATATTACCATTCAAATGAAAGTGTGCTTCGTCACTCCATAAAATCTGCCACGGTCATGCACCATCAACTTACATGCGTACTAAGAATCTCAATGAAAAATCCATTCGGGTGGCCACATTGCCAGGGAGCAATTCTCGAACAGAAGAGATTTTCTACAGGTAAAACTTCAACATCTGATGCAGGATCTTCTGCACTGTTGAGTATGTGATCTGCGTGTGCCGGATACTATCCGAGCACTGCTGGTACCCTGCACATTCGTCTCTCCTGTTCGACAACAGCAGTTGCAACTTCTTCAACTTGTTGCTGACTAACCGCTTTTCGTCCCCAGCCTGGTTGCTGTGCTAGAGTTCCTGTAGTTTCAAATCGTTGAATCATGTTTCATAAGTTTGTTATGCTCATCGGTTCTTTTCGCAACTTCTTTAACTGCCGAAATTCACAAAGGGTAGCATTGGCATTCTCGTTCTGCTGATAATACAGCTTGACTAACAAAGCACGGTCCCGTAAGGTAAGAACCATCGAAAAGCAGTTGGCTTCAGAATGATGAGAATTCTCCCAGTCTTTCCTTTTATACTCATGATCGCTACACGCAACACTACGGCAAAAATTTTATTGGTGGCAACTTTTGGTACTAATTTTTATTCTTGTAGAAATCCAAATCCCATGGTCCACTATGTTCACCTACCAAATATGGGTATATTTCGTCTATTATTTTACTCGCTAGAGGGCTCTGGATACCTCATGTTATTTTATAACCACCCTGTAATTGAAATACCAAGTAAACTGTGGATATAAGTAATAATGATGAAACACGCACTTCTTGTCCATACAGAAAAAGAATTTAACTTTCCGTATACATAGTTGGGCCACATTGTACCTATCATCTAGCTTCAGTAGATTACAAGGAAACAAGATACAATGAAGCCAATTAGGGTAAAGATTTGAAGGGCAAAATATAAATAAACAAGGACATATATAAATACAAGAGCCAATCAGGAAAGAAGGCATATTTTTTTATTTAATTTGTATGAATTGACTTTGTTGTAACTTTGTTTCCTTGAATTGCACTGAAATGATAGCCACAAAGCGGCCGAAATAGATATATTGATCAATAAACTCTTTTTCTGTGTGGACAAGAAGTGGCATTTTATCATTAATACAAGAACTATTTTTTTTTTTTCAACCTCTGATGGGGCATAAAATAAAGACAAATGTGAATAACAAAATGATTTTATTACCAGGATTCAGTTACAATCAAAGTTACTTTTGACATAGTCACCATAAAGATTTGTCGTACCATAGAACGAGTTTTCCAATATACTCTTCACAGAAGTTTCCCGCCAGCATGTTGAGATAGGTCTCCACGGCATCTTGAAACTCTTCATTGGAAGACATTATATCTCCTGCGGATAGCCATTCAAAACAAAGGAAGAGACATGCTGTCTTCTGGAATTGTTTTGATTCATGACAACACACGATTGCTTACAGTGGTGATAATCCAACAGTTTCTTGAGCAATCTCTATGGGAAGTATTCGATCACCTGACGTACAGCTCAGACCTGTGCCAAGTGACTGTCATCTTTTTCAAGAGCTGGGAGGACAGTTCTTCCTTATCAACGAAGAGCTTCAAGACGCCATGGAGACCCATCTCAAACTTCTATGAAGAGGATATTGGAAAACTCATTCTATGATACGACAAATCTTTATGGTGACTATGTCAAAAAGTAACTTTGATTTTAAAATTTCCATTGGACTAGTATCACTTAGTATAGAGAAATAAGTGGACATCTAGAGTGATATAGACACTTAAGCGTTTATTGCTGACACGTTTCGGTTTTAACCATTTTCAACGGACATTAACAAAAGTAACAAGTAACTACGGGCATTACTTTTGTTAATGCCCATTGAAGATGGTGTAAAACTGAAATGTGTCGGCAATAAACGCTTAGGTAAGTATCCGTATCACTTCAGATGTCCACTTATTTCTCTAACTTTGATTTTACTTGACTCCTGATAATAAAATGATTTTGTATTCACACTTGCCTTTATTTTATGCCCCATTGGAGGTAGAAAAAAAAACAAAAAAAACTCTTGTATTTATTAGAATTCAAAGTTTTTTTTTTTTAAAGTTTTCTAGAATATAAAATTTCTGAATAATTATAAGAACATTAATTTTACTTTCATATGCTTTGAAACTAACATTTCAGTAAAACTAACATAAATGAAACTAGTAGTTGATACATTTCCATTCATGATAAATAATACGAGAGTTGGTCGGAGAGGAATTCTGGGGTTATTGTCGACACGAGGATTGAATGGCATCTTTCACCACGCATCAGATGCAAGTCATGTCCCTTAAGGTGCTCTTTCTTCTTTGGGAAGTGGTGAAAGTTGCAAGGTGCTGCAATACCTCTTGTGTGTGGCGACCATTTGCAGGCGAGCGTTATTGTGTTGCAGAAGAGGGTCCAAAGTTGCCATTCATTCCAGGTGTCGACAACAACCCTGGAATTCTTCTCTGACGGGTTCACCCGATTAGTCACGCGCTGGCATAATGCGTGGAAAGGGATGGGGACTATGTCAAAAAGTGATTAGTGCTTTACATAGAGAACAAATGTAAGTATCAGATACAAAAAGAATTTTGAAAATCGGTTAACAAATAAAAAAAAGTTACAGCCATTACTTTTCGACCAACCCTCATAGAATAAATGATGTAAAGATTGTCCTTGTCAGATTTTGATCACATCAAGTTTTAACACATTGTGACTTGAGGACATTAATTAGAACTGCACTTTTATATTTTAACCTTACATTAATTTTATTATATTATTTGTTCGTTAATGGAAATAAATCAGCTATTTTCATTATAAATAAATCCATTGTTTATATAATTCCTAAACTAAATTTTAGTGCTTTCACTGTTCAAATACAAAATTTTTTAGTAGATGCCACTTACCATACTTTGCAAATATATCTCGAGGAGAGGGGGGGTGCTAGTTAAAAATTATTTTTTAAATTTAAATAAAACTTTTGAATTTTTTTTTTTGCAAAAAATATATTGTACACTCTGAAGGGAATTTATCAGTATTATTATTATTATAATAAACTTCTAGTATTATTAAAATATTGATTATTTTTTCCTCTTTGCAATGTGCTTTCAATTTAGAGGCATTTTTCAGGAAGGCAACAGATTCAGGAAGAAGAGCTTATTGTCAATGCATGACCACCTTAATCAGTCTCATTGAAATTTGCACTCCAGTTTCATGAAGTTTCATAAAAGTCCTCTTCTTGCAAACATTTTTTTAAATCATGGAAATGCATAATAAGTGTAATGATCTAAGTGAAAAGGATAAAGTCAATTCAATCTTTTAAAACTCTATGACCATCTGCCTAAAATAGCCATGATAAGGCATGTGCAGTATGAAGAACATCCAAGTACTTTGTTTTGCATGTTAAATGTCTGCTGTAAAAATTGCTTGGTAACATGCAAGATATGTGCACACACAATCTCATTCTATGGCGTCTATTGTGATGAAATTGTTATCATGTTCCTCCTCTGCACATCTTGTAAAATGAAAAGATCTCCTCTAATGCTTTAATTACAATTCTCTACCAGATATTAAGGGCATCATTAGAACTTATATTAAGGAGAATTAATACACGGTTGTAGTAGTTGTTAGACAATTTTGCTTGGTAGTGTACAAAAGATGGCTCTCCAAAGTATTTTTGCTATTCTGACGATTTGCAAAAATGCAACAGAAAATTCACTAGGAAGTAATGAAAGCTTACACTTCAGCAAATCTGCATTAATAATGGCTGGATCTATTAAAAAAAAACCCTGTTAAATGCTCTAAGCAGAATCATGATTAACTTACATATTATCCCTTTACTGCCCAGGCAATTTATGCTAAATGGACAATGGGCAGTAAAGGGTTCAGATTCATCATTTTGGATAATGCAATAATTTTATAAGATTCTCAAGGACGGGCAATTTTTTTACCAAAATTATAAATTAAAAATTACAGTAGCTATGTAAATGTGATTACCTTGATTAGTTTGTGTAGTGACAAACGTTTTTATCAATGTATCCGTCGTTTGAGTGTACAAGGAAAGAGCATAGCGTAACGATTGCAGTTCTGCGCTTTTGTCTAAAAAGGTTTTCTTTAGGCCATTCCCACCTGCGTGGAAATATTGTTTAATTGTATCAAGGGCTGCGTCAAGTACTGCACATTGCTTTGGACTAAGATTTTTTTCCGCCTAAAAAGGAAATCCACTTATTACTTAAATTTTCCTGTTAATATGTCTTTTAACTCTAAGAATACAAATATACTTCTTACCATTACGCCACTTAATGTCTGTAATTTACTACCACTGACGTGATTGCGTAATAAACGGGATACATCTTCAATTTTGGCATTAGCTGCTAAATTAGGAAGAATCATCTGAAAAATAGGAAATAGTAGAAGTTATATAAAAACAATTTTAAATGTTTAAATATTTAAGTCCATTTTATTCTATTCTGTAAATGGATCACTTACATTTTTCTCAGACATAGGTGGCAAAACTACTGTTTTTTCCATGGTATGCATAACAATTTTCCATAGTTCCTAAGAAAAATTAATGTGATTGACTTTTTCAAGCATTCTAAAGGTTCATCATTTCAAATGACAGAATTATAATGTGCTTACTTTCAGTAGTCGTTTTAAAACTGTTTTTTCACACACTTGTGCAAAAAGTGAAAGGCTGCCATCTAGAAGATCCATAAGAGGTCGCAGGATGTGGTCGGCATCAGCAGCCACTAAGTTCTTCTGTTGCTGGTTAAGAGACTGGCCACCACCTTTAATACCAGCAAGTAAATCTCCAAGTTCTCTCATACTTTGTTGAATACGAGGCTCTAAGCTAGAATAATATATAGTGACTCATTAAATGAATGAAACTTTTTCTACTGTTTTTTGCATGTAATGTGAAAATACAAATTTCATCATGTAATTACAGTATTTCCATTTTTTGAGATAAATGCTAAATTGGATTGAATAATAATAATATTTTTTATGTCTACAGAATGTGCTTGCTACTGTTGCATGTCTTCATTAGTTTTTTATTTCATACAAAACAAAATTCATCCTTTAATGTTGAAATGGTCCATGTTACATTTAGATTTACACAATGGTACTCATTATCTATTTGCAACAAGACTTTTATTCCATGAAAATGCATTTTGGTCTTTAACCCTCTTCAGTTTGATACTTAGATATTGAGCTGAAAATGGTTTAAGACTGAAACGTGTTTTCACGGAATTAAATTTTGTTGCAAATAGGAAACTAGTATCATTGTACAAAAATATTCAGTTTTCATAAAATGTTCAATAAAGGCTGTGTCAGTTTTAAATATATAGGCTGGCATAAATTATTGGCAGGAATTTGTTTTTGAGTTCATGTTTGGCTTACGACTGGGTGGCGCAAAAAAGGTGTTAGAATGTTTTTGTCTAATGTGGTTTAATAGTACGCCAGAAATGATTTTCCTCGTGATTCTGTTCTATTGCAGTTCTGAACATTCTACAGCTCACTCACTGATGTCTCTCATTACATTTCAGAATGACCGTTGCACCGTGAGATTACAGTAAAGAACTGAAGTCAAATTGTGATGACAAAATTGAAGCATCCTTTGATGCAGGTTTTTGTACCATACCTTAATTTTGTTCCATGGTTTTTACAGGTTCATGAAACGCTTTGAAACAATCGGATCAGTACACAATTCCAGAAAGGACCACTAGGGAAGACCAGTCTTACCGTGAAAATGATGTTCTTCAGAGAGTCACCACGGAATTCAGTTCAAGGCTCTACACACTCATTGCTGCAGATGGAAATCACTTTGAAAACCTTCTGCATTAAATTTCAGGATGTCTGTTATGGCATAAATATGAAAATAAGAATCTGTAACCTCATATTATGTCATAGTAGACAAAAACTTTCTAACACTTTTTTTGCACCACCCAGTATTAAGTAATTTGCGCATGTGGCCAGAACCGGTGCATCTGCCCTAACATACTTCAAGGGGGGAAATGATGAATGCTCATCGCATTTGGAAAGTTAAGTGGTATCTCATCCTGGTATTGATAGTTAAATCATAAATGTTGCAAAGGTCTCTAAACCCTTAAGAATTTATGAGCGAAGATAAAGATGAAAAGTTATAAAACATAATTCAAAGAATAAGGTTTAAACATGTATCAGTTGACATATAATAACTACTTTCATAATATACCGGTAGGTTGTAGCTATAACACTTAAACATACCTTACTGCAAAAATTGAACTCAGATCATCCAAAACCCCATTCAAATTTTGTTGTAATTCTTTTAAGATGTTTGCGGCATCTTCTTCTAGCTGTAAATAAATGTCAAAGAGATCATCAATACAAAAAAATAAATAATAAAATAAAAAATTATCAACTTTAACTATGGTGTGAATGTATATTTCATTATTATTAATCATCAATTTTTTTTTTAAATTCCAACCTGATCTTGGAATTTTTAAATTTACTTAAATGCCAAAATTTATTCCAATAAGCAATTTAATGTAAAAAAATTTATGGAAATTTCATAATTAGAAATCAAGGAATATAATTGGCTTTAATGAAAAAATAATCCTTATCAGTTCTACTGTTTGTTTTAAATAATCCTTATCGGTTTTTTTTTTTTTTTTTGTTTTTGTTTTTTAAATAGTATTCACATACAGTAATATCTTTCAAAGAATAATGATTAGTCAGATCGTAAATTACTAAAAAAGTTTATCGTTTTATTAAATTTATTAATTTACATACATTCAGCACATTTTAAAATTTTGTTGGAGTTCTTATGTTTAAGAATTTATTTTCTCTCAATATAAAATCAAAATTACTTACAGCAAATATATACAAGTATTCTAATACAAACCTTATCACCTCCCATAGATTCAAACATTTTTTCTAATTGAACTCGAAGTTGCTGGACATTATTCATTAAGATGCAAGCCTAATAAGATATTAAAAATGATTTTTCAGCTTTAAGTTGTCAATGGAAAAGAGGATATGAATGACAAGTGCAAGACAAAAAATAACATTTGAATAAGGCGATAGCTCAAATAAGGCAGATGCCCCAAGCGGTAACAATTTTAGGGCCTCAGAATTTACTGTTATTTGGTTTTAAAATTACTCATCTTCCTTCCATAAAATAAATTAACTTACTTACAATTACTTAATTAATTACCTGTTAAACGATAATTTTGTTTATTTTTTATAACATTCAGGGTCCCATTGTTGAATAGATAGCATTAGACTAATGAAAACAGTATTATACACTATGTTCAAAAAGCTGTTAAAGTTTTATTACCAAGTCAGTTGTTCTTACGAGCATTTTCAAAAGCTTTTACTTACAATTGTCAGTTTATTGGAGAGCCTGGAGCTATAATGCTTATTACTTACTAGCAATATGGGAAATTATAATAATTTTACATTCCCTGGTGAATGCATCATGCCTTCAACTGCATTACTAGTAATCTTTAACAATACTAATTATACATATTTAAAGTTGACAAGTTCAGTCACAGATATGGGGCAATGTGGCCTAATTCAAAGACTTTGCTCCAATTCATCCCACAGGTGCTGAATGGGATTTCTACACAGAGAGGAGGCCAGTCCATTTCTTCAACCTTTGTCGCTTGAAACCATTCCTGCACACACTTTGCTTTGTGACAATGAGCTTTGTTATGTTGATAACAAGAATGGTCCAACCCAAATTGTTGGCACAATATTAGCAGTGCAGAATTATCCAATATGTAAAGGTTAGTTGCAGATATCATAGTTCCTGCTACTGGAACAACTTGATCCGATATAAGCCATGATAATAACCCCATAACTTTGACCATCTGATCGCCACAATTTGTATTGAGATTTGTCATTCCATAAGACATGTTACCAGTGTTCCCTGGTCGACTTTCAGTGAGCTATATACCATTCTAAATGTTGCTTCTGCTGATGTGGGAAAATGATGGGAACCTAGGTTCCTTGTTCCCAGAAAATGGTGATTGTATTGATGGTACATGAAGTAGCATTTCATAACTTTTTAACAATTATTTCACCTGAAGACTTCCAATTGCATCGTATCATATGTGCTGGCACTCTCTAGCTAGACGATTTCTGTCTGTCATTTTCTTGGCCTACAATTTGTCAGTTTCACTAATGTTGCTCTGTTGAGATTTCACTGTAGGAAATTTATACTACATTGTATAATTGACATTCTATGATGGCACCTTGTAGAAGAACTCTCCGAACTCTGTTGAGTGACCCCTATTCTACCAATCGCATATGAATCCAAGTGAATTTAGGTAACTAGTATGGATAAAGAATCTTCAGTACACAATTCATAAATGTTTAGAGCTAAAGTCTAGAGTCTAAGAAAGAAGGATATTTTTAAATGAAAATGAAAACAACCATATGAAACCATTTTTTAGGCATTATTGGTTTTTACAATCACATCATGTTCTGCAGATTATAAGAAGAAGACAAAATAAAATCAGAAAAGAGGAAGAGGAAATATTAAGTAAACTCTCAGATGGAATAGGATTGGCTAAATATCAAGAACTAACTGAGTAGTGAGGATGCCATTTGCATCATTGGATTGACCTTTTTGATTAAATACTAGAAGCGAACCCACCCGTTTGTATAATCGAGAAATAACTCATTGTTAGATAACCCATTGTTAGATTTTTTCTTTATTGTGACAACGTCCACCATCGCTGATTTTATATAAATGATTATTTTAAATTATAATCTGACTTATAAAAATAAAAAATATAGCATTATCAATTAATAATACTTTAAAAAATTTGTGTTTTTAAAATTCTATTTTCTATGCTTACTGTTTTGTCTTGGCTGAGATATTGTGGAAACTCCTTTTTCACTATGTCTGCATAAGCAGTTAGAACCTTCACTATTGTCTAAATATTTTAGAAGGGGAAAAAAAGTCATTTTTTAAAGTCCATTATATTGAAAATATGATGCCTTAAAAACTGGATATGCTAACCTTTGCAAATCTTTTCATATAGCGCTTTAAGATTTCAGGATCTGGACATTCGAGTTTATTTATCACATCAAAACACTGCGTTAGCTGCGTGAATACATCGACAACGGAATTGGAAAATAAAGAGTGTTCACTGCTTTGTTGGAACTGAAAAAAATGAATTTTGTTTTAATTTTTCAAATAAGGGATTATTTTTATTTTACAATATTCATAAAAATTACCATATCAGCATAAAATAACCTGAAGCTTATTTTATGGTAAAAGTTGAAATCAATCTAAATTTATATATTTTAGTTCTTACCCCATCTTTCTGGTCCCTTTTAAAGGCACTATTCAAGTAATCGAGAGATACCTCATCATTTTCATTCAGCCACTGCATAACAAATGGCTCAAACCACCTTGAAAAAGAAATTCATAATAGAATACATTCAGTCATTTAAATATTAACAAGAAAATCTTTATTCTTTGCTTATACATGTACTATTATATTAAAAAAATGGACTAATCAATTTGGATGTGGACAGGAAATTTAAAGATATGCATTTAAATCAACTATTTCAGAATTATATATATATAATATTTTTGTGATCCATAACATTTAATTTGCCATTTTTTTCTTCTGATATTACGATTCAAGTAATGTACAAATTTCACTTTGGAATATTTTATAAGTTTTACTTTAATAAACATAATAATAATTTCATAATTTAATGATGTAAATAATTAATAAAAAAAATGAAGATGAAGAAAGTCACTGTTTAGTCCATAGTAATTCCAATTTTGGGTCCATTATTTACATTTTAAGACCTCCACCATCTAATTTTCAACTTTTATCATCTGCAAAAAAAATCACTTCTTTTCGGCAAAGTGTATTGTGGAATTTCAACTTTAAAAAATCACTTCTACAAACTCTTCTGAAAATCATCAGTGTTATCTACACATCAATTTTTACATCATTTGAACATCACCTGGACCCCAAAATTAGAATTACTGTGGACTAAAAAGAAACTTTCTTCATAATCATTATTTTATTATTTATAAAGAGACTTTCAAGTTGTAAGGCAGATGGTCAAGTTGTTCCCAAACAAAAGACCTGATTAGTTGGGAACAAATTGACCGCCAGTTTACAGTCTGGACCTCGTGTCCAGTGGCTACCACCTGTTCCGGGAGCTAAAGGAGATCATTGGCAGCCTGCATTTCACCGACGATGAACAAATGAAAACTGCGTAACTTTCTTCACTGGCAGCAGCTTCTATGAAGTGATCGTGCAAAAGTACATTGAGCGCTATAACAAGTGCTTAAATAAACTTGGAAACTATATGGAAACATAGTTAGAGGTACATAGAATTTGGTAAAGAAAATATTTTGAAAATATATATGTAGTAGTTTTGTTTTTATTGCAAAACGGACCTTACTTTACGAATAACCGTCGTATTTACGTCATTAAATTATTGAAGTTATTTCATTAAAGTACAAATTCCTTAAACACAGAATTTTTCCTTTATATTCATATTAATTTAATTATCTATGGCTGAGGCATAGCTTCAGTTTTCAACCATTACTTTAATGATGGTTCAGAAGGGCGTAATTCCTGATCTACGAACCAGATGTCTGCCCTATCATTGCCTTACATTTTGACTGCTTAGACAGCCTGCTGTGCAAGTGGTCATTTTTAAACCTGAGTAGGTACATTCATTCAGTGCACTGCATGGCTCGAAGCTCTTTGAAGATGGTTTTGCTCAAGACTCTTTTTCGCTGGACATTGCAGAATGTAGTTCTCTTTCCAGTAGTGATACCGACTTACTAACAATAAATTATAAAGCCATCGATAATAGATAACATAAAGCGAATAATAAATGTTAAGAGAGAATCTGCTATAGGTAAGTCATTGTAATATTCACGATAAACACCATGGAACACCAAAAAACATTTTGTCTACAGCTGCGAAACTGCACTTTTTCACAAGATGGCTGCTCTTTAGGAAATATCGATTGATAACCAGTGGTACAAAATTGAAATAAAGTTGTGGTTATATAATCAAATCAGCCTTGTGATTTTTATAAGGCTTACATATCTAGGGTTAAGACGTAAATTTGTATTATCATTTTAGTAAGTTACAATACCATAAACGTTAATAACAAATCAATATTAATAATTTGTTTTTAATAAATCTTAATTATTTTTGAAAAAATGAGTCTCACTTACGCAGGGTATTCAGGCACTGTTCCTTTATACTGAGGTGTATCTTTGCAATACTTATTGTATAGCCACTTCACTTTAAAGTGAAGATTCATGTACTCAGAACTTTTACAGAGTCGATGCTGTTCATGTTCTATAAGAAATTTACACATAAGCAGATTAAATTATTTAAGCTTTTTTTTTATATGCATAATAAATTTGAACTGTGAATTTTCAAACCTTCTAAAGCATATTTAATATCAAACATGCTCCATAAAGTTGCTGCACTCAATTGGCCAACATTCAATTCATTTGGAAACCTAACATTTAAAAATAAGTGATTAAAAATTAGGGAGAAAAAGAAATTAGATTCAAATTTTCAATTTTTATGCAAATTTAAGAATTTGTTCAAAAAAAAAAAAAAGGTGGCAGGATGTCTGTCAAGTAACAGAAGATAATTTTTAGAGAAATGATGAATTCTTATCTGGACAAGATAGACTGTGCATTGACTTATATCAGGACTCAATATTGAAAAATTCCTTGCAAAAAAGGCCTAATTCCTAAATAGAGTCGAACTTCGTTATTATAAAATCTGCTATTACGAAATCCAGCTTAATATGAAATTTTCCCTGGTCCTGATCCAGTGTTTAAGAACCAAAATGTGAATGACCTCAATTAAAAAAGCTTGTTGTAAAATCAACTCTGAAGAAATACTTGGACAACAACCCACTTTACAATAAGCAAAAATGGAATATAACAAACAGAAACTATCGTCATATCAAATGAATGTATTATTTAATTTAGTAAGTTTTCAGGAGAAGAATGCTATCACCTTACTTTTTTTGAACAAATTATGTTCATAATAGGTGTAAAGAGAGAAAAAATAAATTTACTGATTGAGAACTGGAGTGTAAGAATTCTTATCCTCATCTATTACAGACACCATCAGTGCAATCAATTTGTGCCAAAAATCTAATGAGTCCAGGCGTGGGCCATGATCATCCCCTTCTCGCCTCTGTTCATTTGGATCAACCTGAAACTCTCGACAGTACAGTTCGTGGCAATGTTCGAACAAAAACTGGTATGTTGAGCGCAAACATGCTTTGACACAGTCTTTAACTACTGTACTTGCTCTTGGAGGGCTAGACAATTCTAAAACCTAGAAAATACATCAAGGGCTAATGAAATAACTGTTTTCAATGTCATTTGTCTGTCTAAAAAGATATAAGGGAAAGTTGCATTTAAATGTCCATTACCTTCATTCTGAAGAATGTTATACTGGTTAATAGATCAACAGTTGATTTTAAATCTTGAAGGCGTTCTGGACATGAGGCAGGGAAGTTATTCTGGGAATATTGTAAGTTCATTTAAAGATAAGTTTTCAAATTATTTTTGTTCGGTCAAATTAAGTGAAATTATTTCAACATACCCTATACATCGATAAATCTATCCTGAGTGAATTGTGCAGTTGATCCAATAGTTTAACAAATTTTTCTTTCTGAAATTAAAAACAAAAATTTAATGAATAAAAAAAAAAGTAACACATATCTTTACAAATTCCATAACAAATTTGTAAATAGAATTACCCCAAAATTAGATGCAGCGAATCTGTCACTGGCAGAAACAGCTGCTGATGCTGTCGTGTGAGCATAGTAGGCATTGATGTTAGCAAGCAACATGCTCATTACTGCTGGCACGCCTGGACATAGGTATTTTGTAGACAAGCAGTGAAAATGTCTGAAATTTAATAGAATTTGATTAAAGATTGAAATTTCCTGAATTTCAATAATCCAACTATGCAGGGAGTCACAAACTTTTAGGGTCAAAATTCTACAGATGGTAGGGACTGTAAACTGAGTATTTTTTGATAGGAACCAATGGTTAGAAATGCATTATTTCAGGTACAAGGAACATATTCGTAAGCTGCTTCCATTTTCATATCAAACAGCTGCCTGCTCACTTTGATGTTGATGTCTGTGCGCACCTGGATAACAGTTTCCTAATCATTGGATTGAAAGGGGAGGATCTCACTCCTCTGGATTTTTTTTCCAATGAGGGCACATCAAGTTTGTTTAAGAAACTCAATAGAATTTGATTAATTTGATGCAATACTGCCTGTAAGAGCCCAAGCTGCCAGTCTCCGTGTACAACATACTCCAGAAATACAGTAGTTGAAAGAGGTGCAGCAAAATTTCATGTACCATTTTCATGCATTTATTTAGACTGATGATCACTACTTTGAACACTTGATCTGAGTTGTAAGTTGTTGCTCTGTTACTGCTCTGAGCTGTACGGATAAATATATTATTGTTTGCTCTGAAAACAAAAACAGCTTAAAAAAATGTCCCTCACATGCAAAACTTGTTTAAAATCTCATAGTGCCTGAAATATGCATTTCTGACCATTGGTTCCCTATCTCATAACACTCGATTTACAGTCCCCTATCATCTGCAGACGTTTGGTCCTAAAGGGTTCAGACACCCTGTATAGTGAAAGTAGACCCTTGACTTACGTCATCGCCTGGTATATGGATTCAATTCCATATCGCATTGCAAATTCATCTACCATTTCCTGAGCTGTTTCGTCAAAGTAGATTTTCCAAGCTTCATCCTGTCAAATGAATAAAGTTACTTGACTATTTTTTAAAATTAATAGCATAAGACTATACAAAAAGTTAAATGAAAATTTCATACTCCTTTTGCTTCTGGAAGTTTAACCATTTCACCTTGTTGCTCACAAAGATAATGGAAAAGGTTCTATATGATAAAGGGAGACAAAAAACAAAACAATATAGAGACTTCAACAGTGTTCACAAGATTAATGGCAGTTTTGAATTATTAACTTAATAAAGTTCAGCAACAAAACTTGCAAATTTTTTCTTAATAATGTATTAATTATTTGTTAATTACATAAGAGAAAATGATAAATATACAGAATTTTTTGGATAGAGTTTGATTTGTCTATGAATTTTATGGTTTCCTTTATATATATTATGAGTGGTTATCAAATTGGATTCCTTTTGATATGTTGAAGAGGAGTCAGAGTTAGTTTCTAGATTTAATATTGCATATCGTGGTAGTGGATTTGCTCTTATTTTAGGCTGAGTATGTAATATGCACAGTATGCTGAATATATTTTCAGCAAACTGTAATTTACTGGCTTAATAAAAGGATGATGGATGATTTTCATGTGAATGATTATTAATTGATTGGTGTAAACCAAAGTTAAATTTGTACGCTTTCCCATTTATGCTTTCATTATGGATTAAGTAGATGCTTTAAAATAATTGTAATCCTTATCACAAAATGGTATCATAGTAAATCTATGTGCAGGAATATTTCCGGCCATGTACGAGGGTAAGTCCATAAATACGTTGATATACTAAATACCATTTTAATTTCACCACAAAATGTTTGGTGGCAGATACCAGCATGTTGGATAGCAGCATGTTTAGGCTAGAAAGCAGAGACAATGTGATATCCCCAGCAGCTCATGATTAGTGAATTTATTGAGTAATACCAGTATATTTAAAATTGTATTTAAATAATTAAACATATACAGGGTGTATCAGGTTCGATGATCAAAAAGTACCTAGCGGGATCCTTTGCTTGATTACAAACTTAAAATTCCTTATGCAAAATGTTCAAAACTCAAATGTTAAGGGTCTAAACATCATGCGAAGTTTGCTGAAAACCTGTCGAAAACGTCATTTAATCTCAACAATTGCCGCCGATTTAATTGTAATCGCCCTTTGAATTTAATGAACTGCTGGTGCGGAAAGTTCATAAATGACATAACGACATAATTTAAATTTTGAGTTTTCGACATTTTCGATAAGGAACTTTAACTTTGTAATCATGCAAAGGTTCATGCTAGGCATTTTATGACCATCGAACCTGATACACCCTGTATACAGTAAAATCCCGTTACAACGTACCTCACTTTAACGTACATTTCAGAATAACGTACAAATTTAAAATCCCCAGCTGAAATCTAGGCATTTTAATGCTAAAAAGTTTCAGAATAACGTACCTCACCTTAGGTACACCTCGAAATAACGTACAAATTTTACGTTTCCTTGGTCATCACTTCATTACAACGTACATTGTTCGAATATCTTGCTCTGATTGGTCAATACAGCCCATGCGAAAGTTGCAACTAGCATGAAAGCACTAAACCACTATATAAAGCAGGGCCATAGCCAGGATGCTATCTTGGGGGGGGGGGGGGGGGTTTTTAAAAAAAATCCCGCCCTTTTTTCAAAAGGGGGTGGGGGGCCCCCCCCCCCCCCCCCCTGACTACGGGTCTGTAAAGAAAGCATGGACAATCATTGTTGCAGGCAGCCATTTTGATTCCTATTTCCTTCCTATTTTATATTATGATGATTGCTTCTTCTTGTTTGCAGTAAATTCAAATTTTGCAGATTGAATACTTCCTTTTGACAAAAGTTAGAAGGGGAATGTGGCTCTGATATTTGAATTTGCTGCAAAACAGGACCAATCATCATATGAAATAGGAATCAAAATGGCTGCCCATACTTTCTTTATATAGTGCTTTATGCTGAATTGTCATGTAGCCCCATCTATCGATGCTAAATGTATTTAGAGAGGGTTGTAAGATGATGAACATTAAGGCCTTGCGAGGCCTACGAGAGAGAACAGGCCCTGAAACTCAAAAATCACCAGACCATCTTAATCCAAGCAACAATGTATCCCTCATTGTTTCCATCTTGGACTTTAATAACACTGGGCAACAAAATTTTTCTTGGCACAAAATGTAAGTGGCATATTGCACAGAAGAGTGTGTACTTTATTCCTCAAGCTGGTACTGTTCTTTCTTAAAGTCATAAAAATTATAAATTTATGTTAAATATTGATGGATAAAAAAGATAGGAGGAAACGTTTCAAGCCATAAACAATTATGTTTAAGGTATAAAACTGGTTCAATCTCAAGGAACTTCGAATGGGGTTTTGAAAGTCGATAGAACAAATAACGGAAATGCTCATATCAGTGAATAGAGAAGTTCTTCAAGTTTGCATTTGTAATAGGTAATGTGGTGTACTTGTAGATTTAGCCAGTAGAGAGCTTTCATAACAAAACATAATGAAAGTGACTCTTCTTCCGTGGCCTCCACAATCACTTGACCTAATCCCATGGATTTTTTTCTTATGGGGTTATGTTGAAGATCATGTATCCTTTGCCATGTGATTTAACTTTGTTATGAGAGAGATTGCTCATGCAGTCACCAGCAGTCACTTCAGATTTAGGACATTTGTGGCAGGAACTTGCATATAAAATTCACGTCTGCTGTGTTCCAAGGATAGACATATGGAACACCAGTAAGGTATATAAAAAAGAGATTCTCTAACCCATTGACATGAGCGTTACTGCTAAGTCTATCATGGTTATTGTTCTTATTGACTTCTGAAACTCTGAAGAGACTTGTAAATCACTCTCATATGCATATCCTATATGAAAAACGACAAGTTATATGAATTTACGTGAAATTGTGTTAACATAAAGCCAGATTGGTGGCAAAAGACCATTTAGTCTCTAGTGATTTCCACTCGTAAGCCAATCTGGGAAATTTCAGTTTAGTTTTCACTCTCTCTCAAATTTCTAGTTAAATTTTAAATTATTAGCTTAACCAATGTAGGTTCACTTCTAGTTTACCTCATGCAGGCACGTGTACTGGACATGGTAAGGAGCCACTTTCTCCTCGCCTTTTATCTCAACGCTAATGTGGAGGCGGATGGCGCCAGACACAGCCGACTTGTCGGTTCGTTTTTCTACAAGTGAAGAAAAAATGAAAAAAAAAAAGGTCACCCACTTAATGACTAACTTTAAGTAAATATATAAAATTCTTTTTAAACAGTATGGTACTGTTTCCAGTGAATAGTACCATACTGTCTCTGGCAACATGCTTTGCCACAATATTACGAAATTTAAAATAAAATTAATTCTTTCGTCTATATAAGGGTTTGTTTTGAAAAATATTTGAATACAAACTTTTGAAACTGATAGATTGGGAAGTACATTAGCTACAAAATATTGTCCAGACACAATGCCAATAAATATATACTGCGAACATACTTATTCTAATATCTGGTGTGTCCGCCTTTGGCTTTCTCATAGCTGTACCCTTTGTGGAAGGCTCTCCATTAATTTTTGGTAGACATTAGCTGGATTTTGTCTCCATTCCTCCACCAAAGCAATCCCAGTTTAGCAAATGATTTCAGACGAGTTGCTTTTTGACTTCAACTGTCGTTGCAGTTTGTCCCACAGGTGTTCTGTGGGGTTGAGGTCAGGGCAGTCATCATTGTACTCCATCATTTTCATAATAATAATCATTTACTTCATAGAACTGTACAGACTGGGAAGCACCTGATTATCCAAAATGTCCGGATATTGATCGACCTTCATGTTTCCACAAACCACAACCAGCTAAACAAGCATTCCTCCATCATCAAATTTTACAGTGGGAAAAGTATTCTCCAAGCTGCCTCCACACGTTACCATCGGACCTGGGAAACAGGTGAACCTCGATTGATCGGTGCTATGGAGGTCCAATCAAGTCTTTGGTCCAATGTCCGGTTCATAGGCTCTTTGCATCAAGTCTAATGGGCCACTTTGTTTGCTGTCGTGATGTTTGGCCTGTGAAGTTCTTTTGGTAATGCTCACAATAGTATGACTGGCGCTCTGGAACTCTTCACTAATAGTCTGTGCTGATTTTAGCCTCTTTGCGCTTAAAATCCTCTTCAACGTCCTTCTGTCCCTCTGTCATTTTCAGAGGCCGGTCTGGTTGTTTTCTAAGATGGTAATTCTGGAACATTGACATTTGCATATCACATCAACTATTGATTTTGGATGGCCTAGCTGAATAGTGGTGGCACGAATACACACCGGCTTTGCGACAGCCCACAATGTCGCCTCCTGTCGTGTTGTCAAGCTGCCTCTATTCGACTTCTACGATCATCCGATGCGCTTTTATATCATCCTCTGATTTGCATTCACAAACTCGCTCATTCCAACTGATGACAGGGGTATCCGGATAATTACTGGTAGATAGCGAATGTCCAACACCGTGGCCATCAGGTTCACTGGCGAATACTCCTCTTGATTTTTTTTTGCATGGGAGTATGCTAAGGACAAAGTGTTCTATTCACCAGCGCTTTATATTGAAACTTTGAAGGCAGAGACAAAGAACGCTGAAGAGATATTAGAGAACACATAAATTAAACTCATTGACAAAAACTCACGTACATTTTGCATTAAACTTTAATGATAAGGTAAAAATTACTTTACAAACTTGATAGGCAAATGTATTCAACTATCTAATAACCATTAAAAACTCATAAACTTTTCAAAAATTGGAGGGGAAAAAAAGATGTCCATTCAGCTGGGCCAAAATTATAAACTCACTCTACGAAACAAATTGTTTCCACATATTTAGTTAGTGCAGTCATCAAAGGGAATCAAAGCATTTTACTCTAAGTTTTACCGTTTCAATATTAATTTATTTTTAATAATTTAATATTACATTTAGAGTTAACATTATTAAGATTATTAAATTTAAATAATTATAATTAAAAAAAAGCTATTAAAACAACACATTAGTATGAAATGTAATATTAAGTATTAAACTCGTGTGGATTATTTCCTTTGGTTGACTGTACTTCATGGGCCCTCCAATATTTTTGATAATTTCAAATATTCTGTTTGGCATAGAATCAAGAAGGATATGAAGGTATTCACTTGCAATAGTTTCCCATCCATCCATAATTGTACAGTGTGAATCTGGCCAAAAACCAAAATACGATCGTTTAATGTAATTTTGTTTTGATCAAAAACTACCAAAAAATGAGATTTCCATTTGACTTCACTCTTTGATGAAACTTTTTTTAATCAAATCTTCCAAAAACGTGATTTCCATTCCTGAACATTATTAAAATTAAAAAAAAAAACACACCATTTTCCTCTTCACTAGCTGTGCAGAAAATACTGATGTGTTGATTCCTCCCATTCCATTTTCCTTCAAATGAATCCAGTTTGCTATGTTGAAGGATAATCATTATAATTAGTGGGAGTTAACTTGGAATCTGTGATCTTTGTAAACCTGGCGTGCAAGCTATACCCACACACTTTCAATTGAAGTCTGGGAAACGTGCTGGCCAGGCTAAAACGTTCTCAAGATGTCTTGGGATTTTCATGAAACTCTGTTCTCACCAGGGAACATTATTTTGTTGGAAGCTCCAATTTTGAGGTATATCAGGGAACATTATTTTGTTGGAAGCTCCAAATTTTCCACTTAGAATCTCGCATAAGCTTTAAGTTGTTGTTCTTGAAGCCTTTTACATTCATCCGTCCAGATCACTTTTACCCATAATGGAAAAAGAGCCGCAAGCCATAACTGAACCACGATTCATTTGACGACTCATTTGAACCTTCTTTTCCTTTCGTAGACAGCCTATCCATCAAGGCTCATCTAGGTTAAATCTCTTCTCATCCGAAAAAAATCATTTCATGCCATTCGTGAACCCGGGACATTTTTTCTTTAGAAAAGTTCAATCTTGCTGTTCTAAGGGGAGCTTCCTTCTAATATTTACAAGAAAGATAAGGTTACATCTCACGAGAAACAGTTAGCCAAGAACGGTCCAGGAGAAGAACATCACCAATAGATTTCTCTCAGTTGCAAAGTGACGAACACGAGATTCAGCTCTGGAGTTTAGGAGTCTTCATCCCACCCGATCGCTTTTTCACTTCGCCAGCAAGTCCTCTTGCTAGCTGACTTTTAACAGCAAACCCAGATCTGTAATTGTGAACTGCAATTTGTCTCTTGATCGTCCCAGAACCATACAGCATCCAAATTTTTCGAATGTCTTCTTCCTTCAGTTCAGTTCCTCGTGGCATTGTGAAAACATAAAACAAGCAGCTATCCATTGTATCAAATATTCTGTTATTCCTAAGTTTGTTTTAAAATGCTTAAAATCACTTACATCTCATGATTATCTATATCATTATTAAAAGGAGATTTACATATTAATTTAATGATTACAAACTACTCCTTCTCTCATATAATAAAATAACTTTTGAATCATTTTATTGAGAGTGAGTTTGGCCAGAGCAAAGCCCAAAATAATTTTGGCCAAGATGAATGTACATCTTTTTTTTGTTTTGTTTTTCTCCAATTCTAGAAAACTTTATGAATACAAAAATTGACAATTTTGAATAACTATCAAGTTTATAAAGTAATTATTTTCTTTTCATTTTGCCCATGCGGTGCATATGGACTAGCTCTTGAAGTGCTTGGTCTGCAAATCTTAAATTAAAAATTTTCAGAAAATCAATTTTGATAATTCAGACTGAGCAAATGAAAATTCGCTTTATATCAACTGAAATAATTTCTTGATAATTTCTTGATAATATTTTTGATAATTTCTTTAGAAAACAAAATTATCATCGATTTCTTTCCAATACTTTATGGTAAAGAGGGGAGAAACGTAGTTTATACAGGGTGATTCAAATCGTGTGTAAAACAATTTAAGGGGGTATTATAGAGGTCAAGGTAAACGCAAAAAAGTCCTATGAATATGGGTCTGAATTTGAACGATAACTGAGATATGAACAGAAATAAAAATGCCGCCACCAAGATCAACAAGTTAATAACTCAAGTTCTGTAAAGCCTAGATTAATGAAATTTGGAGGAATAACAGTACATAAAACTGTATACCGTTAAAATTTGATCGAATCAAGAAGTTTCCGAGTTACTCATTCAACATCATAACACGTGTTCACTTGTGAGTACTAACCAGCATTTGTTACAATTTTGACTGTGTAACTGGGAAACTTCTCGTTGGAATTCGATCAAATTTTAACGGTATACACAGTTTTATGTACCCTGTTATTCCTCCAAATTTCATTAATCTAGGCTTTACAGAACCTCAGTTATTAACTTGTTGATCTCGGTGGCGGCATTTTTATTTCTGTTCATATCTTAGTTATCGTCCATATTCGGACCCATGTTCATAGAACCTTTTGGGTTTACCTTGACCTCTATAATACCCCCTTAAATTGTTTTACACACGATTTCAATCACCCTGTATTTTCAACTTTTTGTCCAGGTTCCAAATGAAACAATTATGCATGTCAGAAGAATATTTCAAAAGTTACAAGATTAAGAAAGGGAAGATCAAGGCGGTTGTAACTGTATTAATTACCTAAATTGTACCATACATCCATTTCTCCGCTCAGAGTGCGAACCTCGATGATCGTTTGACCAAGGAAGTCGTCCGATTCCCGGGTCAGTTTCTGTCTGAGCTTCGACTTGAGGTCATTGTCTTCATCCCTGCAAGAAAAAAAGGGAAAAAATTATAGCAATAAAATTTGCAGAGACCCAACAATTTCGATTCAAAAAAGCGCCGAATTACCAAACTGGAACTTACCAAACTCGAACTTTGATTCGATCAGATGAATTATGACACTCGCTGCAGGAAAGAAATAAAGAAACTAGTAACAACAAAATTATTAGATTGCGGATATAGACATATTCTCACGAGAGGAAGGTTTAAACTTGGAGCGGTTGATGCAAAAAACCAGTCAATTCACTTGTCGCTAAAAAAATTAACGGCATTCGCGTATAAACTATGCTAGTGGGCATAGCAATTACTACGTATCAGTTGGTCACGTAACATTCGGTACAAATATAAAGCGAGAACACACCTGTCAACTGCAAGTGGTTTGACCGTCACCATAGGGGAAAACAAAGGATCTGAGGGACTTCGTGCCCGGCGAGGTGGACTGAGTATTTCCGAACAACCATTTCAAGGATTTACCCGGCCTGGTTAAACAACCAAAAAATAATCCGCTAGAGACAAGTCTGTGGTCGCAAACGACTCGTCGATCCAAGGGGTGAGCGTAAGATGAGAATGCTTGTTCGTGCGAATAGAAACGTCACGACTCGTCAACTAACCGTGGCGTACAACACTGGATCGCAGAATAACATCTCTGAACACACGCCGTACATTGGCAAGGATGGGCTATAAGAGCCGATGGCCAGTCCGGATACCTTTGATCTCTATTCAAAACTGCAAAAAAGTCTCCAATTTGCCCGTGATCACCAACACTGGACCGTC
Source organism: Rhysida immarginata (assembly GCA_023313115.1). Taxonomy (NCBI): domain Eukaryota; kingdom Metazoa; phylum Arthropoda; class Chilopoda; order Scolopendromorpha; family Scolopendridae; genus Rhysida; species Rhysida immarginata. Next base: position 2,364,175 of record JAHWFO010022369.1, read on the forward strand.
GACGACTGGAAGAAGGTCTGCTGGTCAGATGAATCCCGTTTCCTATTGCACCATGCAGATGATGCAGATGGCCGACGCAGAATTTGGAGATAACAGCACGAAGCGATGGCCCCTCCTATTTGGTTTCCACTGTTCAGGCTGGTGGAGGCTCTGTAATGGTCTGGGGAATGTTTTCCTGGCATACTCTTAGTCCGCTGATTTCTGTAGACCTGAACATTGTTGCCGACCACGTTCATCCCTTCATGGTTACTGTGTCCCCCCCCCCCCCCCCATCAGAAGGATACCTCCAGCAGGACAATGCTCCGTGTCTCAACGCTCGTATCGTCATGGAATGGTTCCAGTAGCACGATAATGAATTCAACTTACTCCTCTAGCCACCATAATCCCCGGATTTGAATACAATCGAACATCTGTGGGATGAGCTGGAACGGGTTATTCGAGGCATGGATCCACCACCATCCAATAAGCATTAACTGGGAGCAGCTGTTGCATCTACATGGACAAACATTACGGAACAATGATTGCAGCGGCCAATTGAATCCGTGACACGCCGAATTCGTGCTAGTATAGCTGATAGGATGGCGCAACACAGTATTATCGGGGCGTTCCTAATAAACTAGCCACTCAGTGTATTTCGGATGCTAAGCATGTATGCTCAATAAACTTCTTTGTGGACAAAGGGTAGGTAGTCCCTAAGTTTTTCTTATCATTTGCTTCTGACCTGAGTTTAGACCAAAAGAAGGCTCTTTTATTTTGTCATTTAATATTTTATGCCTTTTTGTCTTTTTTTTTTTTTTTGCTTTATAGCATATTCTCAACCAGAGTTTTATACGAGGCGTGCTTTAATAGTATGTACTATTTAGATATAAAAAAAAAAAACCATGGACAATTTTTTAACAACTTAATTTTTATATGAAAGCCTGGACCTTAATTTATTTTTTCAACGTAATTTCCACCTACATTAAGGCACTTATCGTATCATACGACCAGCTTCTGAAGTCCAACCTCATAGAAATCGGCCGCCTGATTTGCTAACCACTCCCGCGGCAAAAAATTTACAAGCAAAACACCGTGGCTATTCCAAAACACAGTGGACATTTTTTTCGGACTGAAATTGTTTGCTTGAACTTCACTTTCTTGGGTGATGTTGAATGCCTCCATTCCCTGGGCTGTTGTTTTGATTCCTGTGTAATGTAAGCCACCCATGTTTCGTCACCCAGTGAAAATTTGGCTTAAAAATTAATCTCTCGAAGAAAGTCAAAACCCTGGCTAAACGAATGGGTTTGTGCAACTCCGTGCTGGAGTGGTTAGCAATGTTTTCTATGAGGATGAAATTCAGAAGCTAATAAGTGCCTTAATATAGATGGAAATTAAGTTGAAAAATAGATTAAGGTCCAGATTTTCATATAAAAATTAAGGTCTTAAAAATGGTCCTTGTTTTTTCTTTTTTTTTAATATCAAAATGGTACTTACTTAAAAAACACGCCTCGTAAAATACAGTATCCAGCAATATGCTCTTTCACTGGGCTTAAGCTAACCTTATCTAATCCATCCACCTGTAAACCTATGTTTCTTCAGCCTCTTTTTCTGGGCAGTCTACACAGGAACCTATCCGAATTACAGTTCACCCCAAAGATGTTCTATAAGGTGCTGTTCAGGACTGAGCTGGTCAATTCAGCTCTGTGACACCTATATTCTCATACCATTCCGTTACAGAGCCGAGCAATGTGGCGCGATATACGCTCGTACAAGTGTGGCAAAAGTCGCGCACGATAGGGATAGATATAGTCGCGCTACTTTTACATGGTATGAAATTAATATATGGAAACTGAAGTTAATGCTCCAAGCATAAAATAATAATATAGGAAAAAATGAAAGGAAACAAATTCCGCGACCTAGATTCGCTGGTTCGGAAAGGAGGAATTTCCGATCTGCCCATCCTATCATTGGGTTCCTTCTTTAGGATACTTGGAGACAGCCTTGCTGTGCCGTATCTGTGATAGCCCAATTGGTAGAGGCGACGAGCGTGATACTCGTGGTTCCTGGTTCAAATGCAGTTCGCGAAATTTTGCCTTCCTTTTTTTTCAATATTCACTTGGTTGAAGAAGGTTAAAGTTGAAAAATGGGTTTTCAATCCATGTTAGACGCCATGTTACCCTAGTTTAATTAACTTTTCTTCTTGAGGTCTTTGGTGTGCCGCACAATGGCACATCAATTCGATGAAGAATCGACAGAAAAGTGCTATGTGGAGTAATTTTGGTGTGAAAAGCTTTCAAAAACATGGTTTTGAGTTGAATTTACTTTTCCTCCACTCTATCTACAACAAATACCAGAAAAAAGTCACTAAAGTAATTATATCCGAATCCACCACTTACAAGGGAACCCCACATAGCCTAACCGCTTTAACAATGGAGTCCTTGTATGGCTATGTATGCTGAAATTTTTTCGTTTTCGCAGTTTATTTGAAAGAAACACAATTTCGCACGCTCTTATTTTGCAAGCATCTATAGTAGCTTCAGATGAGTAACATATTTCAATTTGGTGAAAATCTGTGACATACATGTTCGAGGGATTCCCTTGTTCGTGTGCGACCTTGTGCCTCACTTGTACAGGGTGTTGCAAATATATACAGGGCAATACTGCTGGGTAGCCTATCCGCTCGACTGCAGGCGCCAGCTTGACATAGAGTGATAATCGGGAAATTTTATTTTGTTAAACTGGAGGGAGTGGGAGAGAATAGTGAAAAACAGCGTGTCAAGTTTATTACAATAAATATTTAAGGAAAATTCCACCTTGCTCTGCACAGAGAGCTACCCTCTTCACAAAGTTTTCTCTCACTCACCCCAGCGTGATTTCTGGCGTGATAGTTGCCATGGCCTGGCGGATGTTGTTCTGCAGGTCGGCGATATCAACTGGAAGACCGTCGCGGTAGATGTAGTTCCGAACATATCCCCACAAAAAGAAATCACATGGGGTTAGGTCCGGATAGGCTACCCAGCAGTTCTGTCCTGTATATATTTGCAACGTCCTGTAGATATGGGTCTTCCCCGAATTACTGGCATAATTTCCTATATGTCCAATATTCACGGTTTTTCTCACTAACAACTAATGAACTCAAACTAAACCGTGAAAAGCAACCCCACACGCTCACCTCGTTTATCAGAATGACCAAATCTGGAAGGAACCGTTTGCTAGGCGTTAAGCATCTTAAACCATGTCAACCGGCATCGAGCTGCTCAATGGCGTGTAAATGGCTGCATGATCATGCATGGTAATCCATATTAGGATATGGGGCCCTTCGCACTGCTATATCGTTGGCATTAGATCAAATACTCTCACAAACGGTTTGTGTGACTTGAGAGAATGACCCGGCACCTAACCTAACCCGTTAGTTTTGAGGGTTATGAGGGGGTTTTATTTGGTAGAATAAATCTTTTTCCTCTTGTATTTGCATAGACTTAGTACAGCCAATTCCCGCAATGACTATTATGTCCCGTACAGAGCGCTAGATTCCCCTTTTATCATATATTTGGGGCGTCCCATTCGGCTTTGCAGGCGGGCACCATAGAGCCTACCACCAACCTTGCAGATCGCTACTATCATTCCACAATGGAAATTTGTTAATTAAGTTGAGTGCTGCACATTTTGAAATCACACTCAAGCAATTGTCAGTTTGAAGCCCAGTGTACATTCTGGTAACAGCTTCTGCATGACTAGGACTCCACTATCTATGTAGGGATGAATCGTTATTCAGTGTTCCATGCATTATCCTCCACTCTTGCTCTAGAGCCCGTAGTTTGACTACAGTGAATGATTCTAGCTGCAAAGCACCGTACACCCTTCAAAAACGTAACTGTCTAGTTTTTGCATCAAAACCCTTCAAGCGATTACGTCTTATAAGGATTCTGTCGGGACGCACAAGTAGAATTTCTCATTCCAGACAGGGTTCAGCTCTTGGGGCATGGTCTTGGTTCTTTTCTTCACCTTACCGACTTGCACCGTGACGTAGGGATCGCTCGTGCCGCTCTTGTCCTTGGCTATGAGGCCTTGGGCGCAGATCACTACAAAGAACATCACAGCATAGAAGGAGGAGACCAGGAAAGAGGAGGAAGAGGAAAGAAAAGAAAAAAAACAAAGAAAACAATTAAATCAATCGCAGTCGTTCATTAAACGAACTGATTTCTAACCTACTCAACTACGTTAAGAGTTGCAATGAACTAAGATGGCAAAAGAAATAGAAAGTGATGATGGTTCAAAAGTAAATGAAGCTGGTCAATGCTAGCAACTTTAGTCGCAGATCGATTAATCGATCAAGTGCAATGAACAGTGAAAAATAAATTCAGAATTAGTAAAAGCAAAAATAGAAATCAAATGGTCAAAATTTTAAGCGGAAATAATTATTATTATTATTATTATTATTATTATTATTATTGTTATTATTATTTATCTGTATTATTCGTTTAAAAAATTAAGCTTGTCAAGAGATTCAAATTGACAAAAATATTGCAAAATAGATTTTTTAAAATATCCAAAGTCATCATTAAAAATCATATCAAAAGGAGTAGTATAAATTATTGTAATGTTAATTATATAAAACTTTATCTAGTAAGAAATAGTTTTCAACTTTTAGGCAATAATAAATTTAAATTATATATATATATATGCAATGTAAAATGATTTTTAAATGAAGAGTTAATATAAAATTCACATTCTTTGAGTCCACATAGCCATGGTACTGTTATCTTTTTTATTGCAGTTCAGAAATTTCGATTCAGTTCCAGTTTCTTTCCGTCAACTACAGGGTATCCTAAAAAGGACTGGCGGATTTTAAAATGGATTAGCAGGGGAACGGTGACAGTTATTACAGTTATTCATGGAGGAGATTAACGTGTGAGCTTTTAATATACGGGGCGGTCCGATAATAAAAAGTATAACCAGCAGTTTAATAGTTATGGTTTATAGCACCATACTTATTTAGGAAAGTTTGAAAATCCAGCTATAAAAAGTACAGGGTAACGTACTTTCAACCAAGTCATTAGTTTAAGCATGACTTCACGATTGCTGTTCTTGTCCAAATTTGTAAAGTACTGTCGAATAGTGGTCTCTTGGAAACAGGTAAGCAAAGAAACCGTCGCATGGAGGCGCATTGTAGGATGGGGTGCCAACCAAGATTGAAAGGGCGATTATTTTTGAGATTTGCAAAGATCTGCATAAGGGCGCCGAAGAAGCTAGCGCCCCATATGGGAATGCCAATTTGTTGGGAAATTTCATGCTCTTTGATCCATGGGATTTCTAAAACAATTTGATCATTCTAAAGCAATTTCATCTTTCGGTCTTCCCTAATCAAACCTTCCACCACTTAACAATTCTTTGGTGTTTGCACATTCCTCGATCTTCCTCTTCGTTTCTGTAGATCACATGCAATTCAGTTCGGCCGTCTGTGAATATCCTGCACCAAACAAGACACCTGGTTTTGACTCAAAACGATCTCCCCATAAACGTTCATTAATGTGCGTTGAATCTCACTCTGATTCACTCCTTCTGTCTCAAGAAATCCGATAACCGCACGACCTCAAATTTGGAATAATTTTCTTATGCGTGGAATCCTTGTTGTTCAATAACTGACAATGATCCAAAATCAGCAATGCACCAGTGGTATCAGAACGTATCTGGTACTCGCCATATACAGGGTGTCCATAAAGTCTGGTAATATGGCAGATATCTCAAAGCTGCCAGGTAGACGAGATCTGATGAGTGTGGTTTATAGGTAATAGGGGGGGTGGGGAATTCATTGCCGCACTCAATTTTGACTTTTGACTCCCAAATTTAAGGTCATCCATTTGCTAACTCGAAAACTATTAAAGATAGAGAAAAATTTCCGATTGCTACCCTGTAGAGCAACACAACATTAGAGTAAAAACAATTTTTAACCACACCCTTCCCCTTGAAAGATTTTGAGAAAATGGGTGAGAAAGAGTCACTCAAGGTCAGGTTGGACTGGCCAGGTTGGCTGAGGTGTGCTTCTCTGCAATTCAAATGTGTTAGAAACCTCAGCCAACCTGGCCAGCCTAACCTGACCTTGAGTGACTCTTTCTCGCCCATTTTCTCAAAATCTTTCAAGGGGAAGGGTGTGATTAAAAAATGTTTTTAGACTAATGTGGTGTTGCTCTATAGGGTAGCAATTGGAAATTTTTCTCTATCTTTAATAGTTTTTGAGTTAGCAAATGGACTATACATCACACTTACCCGATAAATCACACTTATCAGATCTCGCCTACCTGGCAGCTTTGAGACATCTGTCATGTTACCAGACTTTTTGGACACCCTCCATAGAATTATTTTCAAAAGTGTCTGTGGAGTTTCTGTATACAGAGTGATTCAGAACCTGAAGTTCTCTTCTTCAAAGAACCCAACTTAAAACTATTTTGTCATGGAACGTTTTTTCTTATTGAGTCACACCAATACAAGTCTTTGATATGAAGAACCTAGTCACCTAAGGACTTCAGATTATCGAGGAAGCATCCAATCACTCGTATCACTTTTAACAAGCTTTAAACCGCACAAAAGGTGGTAAATGTATTCAAATTCGTGGATCTCTTACTATAGTTTTCATTTTCTGGCACAAGATTAACATCGTTCACAAAATACGTTCACTTGACGGGGAATCAAAGTGAACAAAAAAAAAAAAAAAAAAATTGGGTGCTTACAACAGTAGTAAAATTTAAAATGGAAAGTAGAAGTAATCTAAAGTAATGAAATGATATTTTGAATGTAATAAAATGTACAGATGGAATGTATTTTAAGTTGGATGAAAGAAAATTTGACCACTAAGATGTTAAAACTCACGATGAGTTCTTGTAGATCCAAATGTTAGAGCTTTTGTTCTGGTAATTATGTTAAAAAACGAGGCAATAAATAAATATCAAAAATACAATTTGTTTCTCTCTGAACATTTGAAATTACTTTATGAAACGCAAATACCGTTACTATCCAATTCTCCATTTTATGCGATGAATCAGATTGTTAGGTACACCATAAGATGGCCGAGTGAGAATTTGGTGGAAACAGCATGAATGCATAAACCCCTTCATCAGCGTTACGGTTAGGGGTATGAAGGGCCCCTGGCATGTTTTGGGCCTTTTAACTCGTGTTGATCAACATCTGAATCGCACAACATATCTAAATAGCGTTGCTGACCAAGTTCAGTCTGTCATGTTGATGGTTTATCTCACTGGAGATGGCTACTTTCAACAAGATAATGCGTTCTGTCATAGTGCTCACATTATACAGCCATAGTTTCAGGAACAAGAAGGAGAGTTGACTTTCTTACGTGTCTCCCCCTCCCCTTACAATCTCCAGATCTCAATTCCATTTGTGGGATGAAATTGAAGCCACAAATCCACAACCATCAAATCTGACACATTAGAAAGTCTTATTCATCAAGCAAGGTCTCAGAGCTACAAATCACCTGTCAACAACTCGAAGAGTCCATAACAAGAATAATCGACGCAGTATTAAGAGCAAAAGGTGGCCCAGAAATACCGGGAGGTGGTCATAATAAATTGACCACTAATAAAATACCTCTTTTTAAGGGGTTTTTCGTGTATATTACGTACGTTCATTTAGGGAGGGGGGGGGGAGTTGAATGATGTTACAACGTGTTACAAAAGGGAGGGAGGGGGTTAAAATTGTGTCATTTTCGCGAACGTACTTTGTGAATTACCCCTTAAGTGCTTTCTTTATACTCTTCTTCTCTTCCTTATATTAATTAAGAAAGATTCTGATGATGGATTAAAAAAATCATCCGCAAACCTGTATATGAAGGGAAAAACCTCTTACAACAAAAGGAATTCGAGATATGAAACGCCTGATGCGTATTTCAAAGGCTATGCCTTCATTAAGGCAAGATTGAGACTAACCATAAGATTTATCTAACAATTTACACAGAGTACCAAAAGTGAGGATCGGGGTAAATGACTAGAATTGTTCTCATTGGTTGAGCTCAACAGAAGGAGCCAAACAGAGAGTCATACAAAGAAAACAAGAGAAAATTGTAGAAAATGGAGACAGGGTCTACATGCAGCAGTTTAATGTTATATTTATTATTGTTAAATTTTATTTATTTTCATTTGAGGTACTTATGTAATATTTATTTATTTATTTGTTTATTTATTTGTAGTTTCTCTGTGTATCACTCACAATCTTCTTCATTTACTTATTATGTATTTCCGCTTGGTAATCCTACCCCCCATCTTTCTTATCCTACTCTACACCTCATACCGGCTATTTTGAGTGCCTGCCTCTTCCCTGCAGGTGTCGGTCAGCATCCCATCTAGGTGAAAGAGGATCCCCGGTTTCACTTGCAAAACCCGCAATTACGAGCATTCCAATGTCATCTTTTCTAATCTACCGAATTTTATATTGTTTTTTCCGTTCTATTTTTACCTAATTTCAAGTATTTTCCACGTTTTTTGCTTATTGTACATTATACAGGAGTATTTCTACCCCCCTCCCCTTCGCGTTATTGGTGGGTCCCCCCCCCTAACCAATATGCGTGGGAGGGAGGACCTCCTCTTTTACAAATAAGGGGTCATTCAAAGTATTACGTCACGCTTTTACCATTTTCATACCCCCTCCCCCCCCCCTCATCACATTCCGTCACAGACGCCTTGATCCTTAACGTGACATCACAAAATTTTTACCTTCCCCCATTGTTCATAATATTATAAAGAAATAAATTATTTTATAATCATTGTACAATTTTTTATTATTTCTAATAGGTTACTTTTATTCCAAGGGACATTCTAAATGGGATTCTATTGATATTAAATTTACATTTTCACTATTTTCAATAATTGGGATTATAATTTTTTTCTTATCAACGAACTGCTCATCGATCCATTCCGCCTCATATTGCTTTTCATTGATGTTCATTATGGCTAAAACTTTCATGTCGTTTTGTCACACTACGAGATGGCCGTATTTTTGGCATAACAAGAACTAGGCCACAGCTCTTTTGATGACGCCTCAAATAAGTGCGTGCTACAAATTCACACTTACTACAAATTCTTTTTTGTGTTTCATTTTTCAGTGATGGGAATGCTAAGTCACATGGTATGGTATTTCATTAAATTCAACAAATAATGGATTTTCTGTTAACAAAATGCTACCTATAAAAACAGCTGGATAGTTTCCATTATCTTCTGCTATGTTGAGTCCTGTATCATTCTAAAAAATGGGCACTGGAGGAGGTAGAAAGCGATTTGGAGTCATTATTCTCAATGAGCTTCGAAACGGTAAACAGGTGAACAGCTTTGCAGTGACGTGCGCAGTGTTTGATCCCCCTCCCTCCCCCTCGTCACAAATCGTCACAGAATGACAACCCTCCCCCTTGCAACGTGACGTAATACTTAAATGACCCCTAAGCTGGCAATCGCTAGCATTCCTGTACAGACTGATGATAGTCTCTGACTGAAATGCTAGCGTCTCGACATTAAAGTTTATTTGTTGCATGTAAATCCTGTCTCCATTTATTGATTATCTATAACATGGACCCTAACTCATCTTATAAAATTCTTTCTACACGTTTAATTTGTGTGGCTCAAAAAGAAGAAAAAAAAATAAAAGAAAGGTTCAACGGAATAGGACACTCACCAAAAAAAAGTCAAGGTGACTTGGACTCAAGGCATGTGAATTTCTTATACATGTATACTGTGCATTTAAGAATTATTTTACATTGAATATAAAGTTTTAATAAAGCATAAATTTTAAAATTACGAGATAAATTTATAATCGTATAAGAGATGTATACTTAGTTAACAGCATTAATTTAAATTTTATGATAAATTAACACATTGAATGAATTTAGTTTAAGTTTCATTAAAAAAAAAAGAATATAATCTAGAATTAAATTTATTCAAAAACATTTATATTAAAAAAATGGTTTCTTTCAAAAATATATTATTAAAATTGACTGTAGTTAACGTTTACTTTGCAAAAATTTTTCATTAAAAATACAGAGAAAAAAAGCACAAAAAACATGAAAAAAAGTCCGCAGGACAGAATCTAAAAGAGAGAAAAAAATAGATTAAAAAAAATACTGCTCCCGTTCAAAACCTTCCGTCACTCGTTCCAACAGTTATTTAAGTTAAAAAAAACACCGAAGACAAAAAAGTAACAAAAGCCAAAAAACAAAAAGAGAAAAAGAAAAAAAAAAAAGAGAAAAAATCACACCAAAAATATGTTACCGTTCGTTTTTCGGCACAAAATGTTTTTGTCGAAGCGCTAATTGTTTCTATAGCAAGGGAGAAAAAAGAAAAAAACGATTCTTTTATATCGGGAGGCAGAGTGGACTTTTCACGAATCCAATAAGCCCGGGGTCTCAAACGCCAACCCCCGAAGGTATACGCCTCATCTCACTTATTAAAAAAACGTTTTGTTTGAGGTTAAAAAGCCCTTTTAAACAAACGCGCGTTCATTAGAGTACTTAAAAAAAAAAGAAAAAAAGAGTTGTTTGTGTATTTTTAGTCTTGACCGCTTTAAGAAATTTTAAACTTTTAGAATAAATTCACGAATAAAAAAATGGGGTTTAAAATGGTATGATTCTATATAAACAAAAGGCTTGTTAGGTAAACTGCAAATGAAAGCGGCTGAAATGAGGTGCGTCATGTAATAATGTAGAAACCAAGGGCAAAAACGAAAGCATGCAGAAGAGGGACCCTACAGGAGGCGGATGTTGAAATGTTTGTTAATAGCTAATGCGGGTGGTGGAATTGTTATCAGATGGTTGCACGCAAAATGGTCAGAAAAGCTACCAATCCTGCAAAAATTGGTCGAGAAAAATAACAAAACAAAACAGTAAGGGTGTCAAAACAAAAAAGCTGAGGTTGAGTTAAAACGTGGATTATTAATAAAAATAGTTTGGGTACTAGCCTCGCAGACCGACCCCCGTAGAATTAAACAAAACATAAAAAGTGGAGATGGATGGATATGAATGTTCAAAAGGGTTGGGTGTGGGTTGGTTTGTCTGCTCGGGTGCTACCTGTGATCACGAGCTTGCACGACCACTTGGAAGTCCCCTCGAGTATGATCCCCTCCGCCTGATGAATAGAGTCGATGTGCGTATCAGGATCAACCCCAAAAGTGAGCCTGAAAGAAATAACATCAACAACGACACTTCAATTGACAAACACCCAGCGCCACGGGTTTGGGCGAGAGAACAAGTTTGGTTTCGGGGCAAGGAAGATCGGGAAAGGGACGATTGGCTCGTTGGCATGTTCCTGTGACAGGGTTGAGAGAACAGGAACGTTTGCTTGTTGGTTGGATGTTTAGGTTGGTTTGTGGGGAAAACTGAGAAGAAACAGAAAAGGATAAAGAGAGAGAGAGAGAGAGAGAAAGAAAGACAGATAGATAGAGAAACAAGAACTCCTTAAGACTCTCATGGTCGACGTGGTACTCCTCCGCTGAGCTATGAAATCTATGAAAAACAAAAAGTATAAGGTACAACAAAGTTCAACATTATTAGTAGGCTATATACATTAATCAAAGCGATACATGAATAAGAATAATAACAAAAAAATAGAACAACAACATATAAAACAAGAAAAATGAACAACAAATATCAAAACATAAAACAAGAAAACATAAAAGAAACGGCTCGGAACACTAATCTATAAATCAAATAAAACAAAATGTAAATAACAACGAAATCAAAACACAACATAAAGAAAGGAAACAAAAGCAAGGCGGGAGATAAGAAAACCATAAAAAGCACGACGACGACGACAACGTTAACTTCGGTGACACTGGCTGCGGCGGATGAATGGACTGGTTCTGCGGGAGAGACAAATGGCCACAACGACTAAAGAACGCTTTGTATTATGGAGTAACCCCACAACATCTAACGGGCACTTTCGCTCTTTTTTTTTTTTTTTTGGGTTGTTTTTTTGTTTTTTAAAATCTACCTACCGGTGATGGCTATTTTGGCGGACCACTTGGATGTTCCGTCTAGGACGCTCTGTTTGACGGCTTTCATGTGACCCTCGTGACTTTTAATATCGACACCAAACACCGCCCTTGGGTTTTGTCATTCATAAGTCAACGGTTCGGTGCCAAAAGACAAAGAGAAAAATACGGTTCATTAGTAAAGTGGTAAGGGAAGGGGAGCAGCGCAACAGCCACAATTTTAACTTTATTTTTTTTTCCTTATCCTTTTTTTTATTTTTAATGCTGACAACTGAGCTTTGCTTGTAACTGCGCTTTCGGCTGCTTTATTGGGTTTATTATACGTAAACATAACAAGGAAAGGTGTTATGTGCTTCTTCAAAAATAAGGGAGCACCGTAGGCGAAGATCGATGGAGGCAGCCGCACGCACATCTTTTTCCAATGCTTCTGACATGAGAAATGCTTAAAAAGTATTAGCAATCACTAGAGAGGCAATTAATATCCTAAAAGGGGAAAATCGTTTCACTTAATGGGACGGCATACATAAACCATCGAGGAAACAAAGAATGGATTACGACGGCCCACGGCGAGGGCGCATCGATGTGCCTCGTTGCAAACAATTGGAGAAATGAAGAGCTTAAGTAGTTGGCTATTATCGTGTGAGTGTCATCGACAAACTCTCAATGTCGCAAGTTCAGTGACTTGGAATATTTCAAGAATGGGTTCTTCAATATAGTGTAGAAATGCTAATTCATTTGGAAGTTGAATAGAAACAGAAGGCAAAATCTCTGATCTGACGACGCCAACCCTTTCCTCATTGATTCTTTCTAAAGACCACTTCAAAACATTGGAAAGCATTGCGGTATATTGTTGTAAGTTGGCGTAGAAGGTTGAAATTCGGAATGTAGTTTACCACAGGCATGTCTTAATTCACTATTTAGTTTGCTTTTGATGGGTGCACTGGGATCGGAGTTACGGGGGTGAAATTAGAGGGTAGAAAAGATCTACGTATTTATACAAGGTGAGTCAAAAGTCTGTTACCACCCCCTTCCTATCTTGGATACCAATGTAGTTACGCAAATTCCAATACAGGGAACGAATAGGAACTTGAGGGTGCTCTATCTGATGGAGCACCTTTCATCATCTCAAATATGCAAATTAGGACACATCCAAATTCTATCTCGAAAACTGTAAGAGATACACAACAAAATTCCAATTGCACATTTGTTCAACAGCAAATTCCAACCAAAACAAAAAAAATTGTTCACCGAAGTCCGATGAGCGGATCACCCACAATCCGCATTGCAAGCTCTGCAACATTAAAACCTTGATTCCTGTCAAGATTGAGGCAATGGTATGAGTGGCCATAGGAGGAAACAAGAGCAACAAATTCCAAAGGCCCTAGGTTCAAGTCTCGGAAGTAACCACCGAGTGGTTTTTTTCTTCTCCTGAATACCATTTGTCAAGCATGCAAATTATTTCATGCACCGTCCTCATCCTGTTCTGGATAGTTCCACAATTTACCATAAAGTCACCAGTTTCCTGTGCAATTGGTATAAAAATGCATGTTGAAGCTGAGAAGAAATCAAATCAAATGCAAGATGGTACAGTACACTAACCAGGAAATGATCAACACGGTCCTCTGCATTGGTGAGGCGAGGCAATATTATCATGCAACAAGCAGGTATCGTTGAAATGTCGTGCGGAATTATGCTATGGTGCAAGTGGACATCACATTGAACACTATCTGGATTGATAGAAACACTTATTTTGTATCAGATGACTGTTTGGAAGCAACAAACAGTACACGAGGATTGTGGGTGATCCGCTCATCGGATTTTGGTGAAATTTTTTTTGTTTTGTTTGGAATTTGCTGTTGAACAAATTTGCAAGTGGAATTTTGTTGTGTATCTCTTACGGTTTTCGAGATAGAATTTGGATGTGTCCTAATTTGCATATTTGAGATGATGAAAGGTGCTTCATCAGATAGAGCACCCTCAAGTTCCTATTCATTTCCTGTATTGGAATTTGCGTAACTACATTGGTATCCAAGATAGGAAGGGGGTGGTAACAGACTTTTGACTCGGCCTATATATGTAAAGGAGTGAAATTCAGAATGCAGATTCGTCTAGCAAGATCTATATTACTATGAAGTTTAGGCCCAATTGTTCCAGTGGGGTCGGAATTGTGGGGGTGGCAGCCACTTAGTTTTTAAAACTAAAGCAACATATGTCAGTTGATATGTCATTCTATTGGAAATAAGATAGAGCTCTTTTACATTTTCTATATACTATGTTCGAGAAAAACAAATTTTTGTTTAAAAAATTGGGGGGTTAAAATGCAGATAAAGGGATAAAAATAAATGAACTTAAGCCTTTCGAAACTTTCCTATACCCTTCTCGGGGGAATTGATTTCTTGTTTATGAACTGAAAAGATAAAGCCTGTTTCAAAAAGGTAAGTTCACTTAATAAAATGTACTTAGAGTGAATACAATGTGACAAAATGAAAAATTAATATTATTTAATTACAAACTTTGTAATACAATTTCATCAAAAAAAAAAGAATCACAACAAAAAAATTTTATCAACATATTTTTTTTCGAAAAAATTCGTTTTACCGTATATACTCATGTACGAGGGTTGTTCCGAAAGTAAGTTTTATTTCTTTTCACACGGAAACTTTATTGCCAAAAAAATACAGCATGGCATCATGAACTAGCCATCTTGCACTATTTTTCGACATAGGCGCCACCGACAGTGAGACATTTGTCGTAGCGTGCAATCAGTTTGAAGAAAGACTAGCAGTAGACAGGCGTGACCGAGGCTATTCGAGTACAAATCACATGGCAGACAGACGTGTACTGACAACGTGGTCGCATCCCGGTCCACGAGTGAGGAAAAAATTCAAAGTGTCACCCTCCGCAAGAAAGATTATGGCAACAGTGTTCTGGGACACGAAAAGTGTGATTCTCATTGATTTCCTCCATCAAGGGACCATCAATGCGGCACGCTACTCCGACACCCTCACCGAACTCAGGTCCGCCATTCGACGAAAGGGGCCGAAGGTGTTGTGCTCTTGGATGAGAACGCAAAACCACACGCAGCAAGGCTCACAAAGCCTCGAGCACGACTGCCTGCCGCTACTCTTTCTTCAAACTGATTGCACGCTACGACAAATGTCTCAATGTCGGGGTCGACTAAGTTGAAAAATAGTGAAGGTGTATAGTTCATGATGCCATGGTGTATTTTTTTGGCAATAAAATTTCCGTGTGAAAAAAAATGACGAAACTTACTTTCGGAATAATCCTCGTATAAAAAGAGAAATTTATTCCCAAAGATAGGGTCAAAAATCGAATTCGTCTTATCCATGAAGCAATGAAAATTTAAAGAACAAAATGGCTGCTATAGAGTAGAAAAAGTGGAAAAAACATCTAGGGCTATTTTCATGCATTTGTCAGGAAAAAGACTTTCTAGGACACATTATGTCGGTTACACTGGTCAACAACATTTTTGCTACTGTGGAAAATCTAGGTGTTCTAGACTAATTTGAGTGTGCTGATTCCAAATCTGAACCCCAAATTTCTCTATCAAGTCAGGATGTAAAATTATTGCCACTTCTTCCCGCTGGACTTACGGGCTGTTAGCGACGAACATGGTGAAAGAATTCACCAAGAAATTAATTTAATGGAGACAAGATACCAAGGTCGTTTCGATCCAAATGATAATTGACATCGATTTTTCCCAGTTTTTAATGATTGATTCTTCAATTCATCCAAAGAGGTGTACTGGTTTACTTCCAGCCACCTCCCCACAAATTCCCTATCAGGGTTTCGAGCAGGACAGTCTAATAGCTGAACCCCATCATTGAGATACCACTCAATTGTCGATTTAGCCGTGTGTTGGGGGCTTTATTCTGTTGGTAGATCCAGAATGGACCTCCTAATTTCTCCCCAAAGGAAAGTAAATTCCTTCTATGAGGTTTTAGTAGTACACAGCTTTCATTCGGCCTTTAATAATGCAATATTAGTTTTTCCGCTCCATCCGTTCATTAGACTATCTCTTCCAGCTTGCTGTTTGGAGATTATTTGATCCCCTCTTCTTAGATCGCGCCAAGAAAAAGCTAACCCATCCGGACTATCGAGATTAAAATTTTTCTCGTCACTCCACTGCCATTGTTATTCCAATTCATCATTTCTTGTGCCCATTCCAGTCTTTTCTGTTTGCGAGTCTGATTCAGTTTAGGTACAGTTTTTTTCCCCTGCACAAGTAATGGGAAGGATTTTTCATTAATCTGAAGAGTGGATTTTGACACTGACACAACAGGCCTTTCAGCTAGATCACCAAGTCTCATTGAGTTGCATTGGATTTCCCTGAAAAAGGATCTTTAAGTGCCAATTTATTAGATTATCCTGTTGAGTGTGACTGTCCGTTTTAGTTTCCTACTTTTATAAAATTGTTAATAACATTATGGGAGCGGTTTATTCTTCTAACAATAACACGATTTCAGAGTCCCTGTAACTTCAAACTCAGAGTCTTGTCACCCATAGGCCATAGTTCACTGTGAGTTAATTATTAAAGCAATTGCGTAAATTTTCGTGTTAATATTTGTCACCATTTGCATTTGTTAATTACTACCATCTAACAACAACAACAACAACAACAAAAAGACAATTACAGTGTTGATAAAATCTTTTAATTTTATAAACAATCTCAATAAAATCTATCTTCAACAAGATTTAATTAATATAATAACAAAATAAATGTCAAACACTGACAACAATTTCTATCGTAAGAACACAGTTTAACAATTTAAAATTTAAAATTGTAGAAGAATAATAATTGTAAAACCTGATGAAAACTAAACAAAAGAAGTTTACATTTCTTACAAGGCTTGACCTTCGTTCAAGCTATGTCAAGAAGAATTTTCAAGTCAAGTTCCCCAATTTTAGTTCAGTGCTAAATTTTCAAGTGTTTTAGACTTTGCAGCTTCTACAACTTTGGTTTGATTTTAAATGTATATTTTGTACATATATTTTCTTAAACTGCTGCTTAGGGGATTTTTTTTTTAACATGGGATGGTTCATGATTTTAAAATATAAATCTTATTTTCTTATTTATTAATTAAATCTTGTTGAAGATACATAGATTTTTTAAGATTGTTTATAAAATTAAACTCTTCATAAAATAATTCATTATAAATCTTTTAATTGTTGAAATGGACCTAAATTTTTGCAACAGAGTAAAATGAACTTTTTCTAAAAAAAATATTAGATAAAAATTTTTTGTTGTGATTTTTTTTGAAGAAATTTTATTACAAAGTTTGTAATTAAATAACATTAATTTTTGTTTCATTTTTTCACATTGTTTTCCCAGTAACTGCATTTAATCGGTACTAATCGGTTTATCTTTTTGCAACACATCCTAATCGGTACTAACCGCGCAAAGTCAGAATATTGTCCTGGAAAACTGAAATTCGGTCAATATCGCGATAAAAATATTCTTCATCTTAATTTGTTTACTATTTCTAATCATATACTGGGTACTTATTCCATTAGAACTTCTGTAATTTTCGAATAAAGTTGGCTGAAGAGAACAAGAATCGATCAATACTTTGTTCTTCGGCGCAAAGTCAATCTCTCCAGCTGTTGATATTTAAGTATGGGTTCCAACGCGAAAATCGATTTCATGATAATTAGATGTCAGTTTCATTATTGTAGGGTAGTGTGATTATTAATTTATCTATATTAATTTCGATATTTTTAATATCTATTTTTAAAATCCCTGCAGCCGCAAAGTAAAAATTTTCACAAGCTTTGCTGCAACTATCTACGATAATTGTTGAGACACATAGCAAATCATTATATCAGACCAGACCTTTGGGACACTTCTGTTGCCGTAATGCTTTTCCTACCTAAAAAACGGCTATAAGATTGTTATATTATACAGGGTGGCCCAAAAAAGATTTATGACAGCACGCCGTAACTTAGCCTAGATATATGAATGATCGGGAACTTGTGTTTCTAAAGTTTTCAGAATTGTTAGTAGTAGCAGGACTGAATTCCAAACATAGCATATGAAGTTGGTTACTAATATAAGAAATTCATCGTAATCGGCACTTATGCAGATGAGTGTGGCTTCAGCTATGATGACTCGAATGAACTTGACGATGTCGCAATGAAAAGATTTGCTTACCGCATCTAAAAACAAGTTGTATGCAATATTTTAAAGTTCTCAGTTGTAAAATGGATGAAGGCAATTGGCTAGAGGAAAAAGCGGCTTCGATATTTGTTTATGTATGCCGTCGTTTCAAGTAAAAATCATTCAATCAAACTAATCTAATGACATAATCTTTAATAAAGAAATTGTTATATTTTACAAAACAAGCACCTAAGATTAACAAAACAAAATGATGTCTGGGTCATTTTAATTTTTACATAAAATCTATAATGGAAAACAAATTATCATTTTTCCCACACGATTCGCCATTTATTTAGAATTATGTCTTCTCTTTAATTTAAAAGTTGAGATAATATGAAGAGTAAAGAATTAACAGTTAACATTTCTTAAAAAAAATGTATTCCACAATAATAGTCAAAGTTGTTAAAGAATGTGATCAATTCCCCGAAGTAGTTAATAACAGTTAAAGACCTTTGTCGCAAGTTTTCACACAAAATGGAATTACGTAGATATACCGAAGATAAAAATTTTCCTTTATAAAGATAATAAATAAAGTAAAATAAAATAAAAAGTACATATAATTCACCAATTGTACTTTGTGTAATGGTAGCTTGTTTTGAAGTGAGAAATTGAAGATTTTGGACTCAACACTTCTTCACACATCAATTCTTTTGATGGAACAGTGGCTCTAGTTTCCTTCCACCTCTATAATTACAATTCTTTGTATCAATTCTTTTCTCCAAGATTCTCGTCAACTTCTTCAACATCTTCTATTCCCTTAGATTTCATTAATCTAATTTTTAAAATGTACAGTGCCGTCAGAAGTTTAGCACCTCAAAGACACAATTATTAGAAAAACCCTTCTTACTCATTATTTTAGGAATGAGGATTCAATACTTGTTAGGGTTTTAGCATCATCTAAAACCCTATTAACGACGGTACAGATGTAACATGTATGCCAGAAAACTTTTGAAAGGACTGACCTAGAAGCTTGAAATTTTCTACACACGTAGGCCCTATACAGAGGGCG
The DNA here is from genome assembly GCA_023313115.1 of Rhysida immarginata. Classification (NCBI taxonomy): domain Eukaryota; kingdom Metazoa; phylum Arthropoda; class Chilopoda; order Scolopendromorpha; family Scolopendridae; genus Rhysida; species Rhysida immarginata. The sequence goes on from JAHWFO010022369.1 coordinate 2,383,326, forward strand.
GTGCGAAAAATATAGCGAATCCTCTTGTGTGGTCCGGGGCCCTCAGGGGCCACTTGTATGAATTTCATGGTTCCTTTTATATCTTTTAAACAAAGAGGGCAAAAATCCTGAAATTTCGTAAATTTGTAGTGCGGTTCTAAGAAAGTAAAACCAATATACAAGAAAAGTGATATAAGCCTCTAGGGCCCCGCCGGAGGTCCCGAGGCCCTAAATACAATTGAAGCTATAACATTTGAACGGAACGATCTAGGAACCTGAAATTTTGTATATTTATTGTGTGGTACTAAAAAATATAGCAAATATACAAGAAATGTGATGTAGGCCTATGGGGCCCGCCAGAAGACCCCGAGACCTCAAATACAAATCAAGTTATAACTTTTGAACGGAAAGGTCTAGAAACCTGAAATTTTGTATATTTTTTGTTTGGTACTAAAAAATTAGCCAATATAGAAGGAAGCTGATATAAGCCTCTAGTACCCCGCCAGGGGCCTCGGGGCACCAAATACAATTGAAGCTATAAATATACAAAAAAGTAATATAGGCCCCAGCAGAGCCCCACAGGCCTCAAACACAAGCAAAACTACAACTTTTAAACGAAAAGGTCTAGAAATCTGAAATTTTGCTTACTTATAGAAAATTACTTAGCTAATACGAGGTCTGTTCAAAAAATACGTAGACTGACGTCATAAAACAAAATATACTTTATTCAGAAGTTACACATCTGGGTCCCCTTCAAAGTACTCTCCTCCCCGACGCACACACTTATCCCAACGGTGTTTCCACTTTTGGAAACAGTCCTGGAAAGCTTCTTTTGTGATGTCCTTCAGCACCTTCGTCGCATTTGCCTTTATGTCGGAAATCGTTTGAGTTTGGGAAACAAGAAGAAGTCACAAGGAGCGAGGTCAGGTGAGTAGGGTGGGTGAGGAAGAACAGTGATCGAGTGTTTGGCCAAAAACTCTCGAGTTCTGAGGGCTGAATGGGCTGCAGCGTTGTCGTGATGAAACAACCAGTCACCTCTCGTCCACATTTCTGGCCTTTTCCACTCGTCCAGTGGCAGTTTTTCCGAGTTTAACACAAAATTTCACAGCAACTCTTTGCTCGTTCAAGTCACTCATTCTAAAAATCCGCCAAACGAAAAAAAACACACTTCACAAACAACCGCGTAGCTAATCAACCAATACTGATATTTGCAATCAAAAAACTGCCTTGTAATCAGCGGATCTGTCAGAAGATGGCGACACCAAGCGATTTTGATTGGGACCAACAGGGCCCGCGCAATTCAAACAGTCTACGTATTTTTTGAACAGACCTCGTATACCCTAAAAACTGGTATAAGGCTCTTGGGTCTCCACAGAGGCTCTGAGCCCCCAGTCACAAATCAAGCTATAACTTTTGAACCGGAAGTCCAGAAATCTGGATTCTTACTTATTTATGGTGGTTTTCTTAAAATTTGAGCTCTAATACACTAAAACTTATATAGTCCTCTGGGGCCCTGGTAGGGGCCCTAAACACAAACAGAGCTATAATGTTTGAATGAAAAGGCTTAGAAATCTAAAAATTTGTATACTTATAGCAGTTTACTAAAAAATTTAGTAACGTGGTGAAACTCCCGCATTTCTTGATTGAGTGCCGTACCCGACATCCGAGGGTTTGCAGTGGACAGTCGTTTAAGGGTGTTGTCCTGTCTTAATGTTGTGGATCGTGGTCTTTCGGGTTTCTTAGATCGGGTAACCGCGCCTCTTGCTTGAAAACGTTGCCAGAGTTCCATCACTGCCGTTTTGCATACATTGAACTGCTTGGCGACTCCATGATGAGTTCCTCCTTTTGTACAGCACGTACAATTAAGTTCTTCACAGGAGATGACAAATAACGGTGGCTCATCTTTTATACGTGTCGTAGGACACAGCGTATGCAAGATAGAAAGCTCTCATTGAGCAACGAATTAAAAATAATCTCCTGGTCGCTTATTTATGAGCGGGCTAAAATCAAACAAATTTAAATATTTAAATTTCTAAAGATCCTAACCAATCGTAATTTTGTTGTTTCCATTCCACCACAGACGGAATGGGCTATTCTGAAGTTTCATTATGCTAATCCATAAATAGAAAAAGTTATAGGTAAAACATTGTTTGTCGTATACTTTTGAGCGCTATTGTAATATCCGGCAACATTAATTAACCAAAAGAACTACTATTTTCATACCCTTTCATGAATTAATGCCGACATGAACCGCAGATACTAAACTTTTGGCATCCGTAAACAACTTGAATGAGCTGCAATTGTTTCCTTTTTTTTGCATATGTATCTTTGTTACTGTAACACCCCTCACGACTTTGTGGATTGTCCAAATTATTATTCAATGTTACTTTCATTCCTTTTGTGATATTTATCTGTCGAAACACATTTAAACACGTATAATCTTATTTTAATCATGTTGATGCTAAACTTCTGACCGGCACTGTACATCACACGTAACATACTATAACTTCCCAGCTTTAATAAAACCCCAGCTTAAATTGTCGATCCAGAAATAGGAGCCTCTACATGTGCTCTAGGAAGTTATAAATGCACAGAAAATATCAGTATTTTAAATTGAATTTAAAAGCTTTGGACCTCATTTCTTCAGAAAATTCTTCCAAAAAACATCTTCACCCATCACAGTTCTTCTTGACTTCATTTCTTCAATCTACATACAGTTCCTGTCGCCAAGTTCCTTGTCAACTTCTTGAACATTTTAGTTTTCCTTAAAATATCCTACAAAAAAATCTTCAATTCTTCAAGACCTTCCCACTTTTATCGTCTCTTGAAACTCTTCAATTTCTCTCTTCAGAATTTCGCTGCAAAACAACTACAAGATACCATTATCTCATATACGATTGGTTTACTTCCTTTTTACTTTATTTATTATCATTAGAAAGGAGAATTTTATTAAGTTAACAATGAATATAATATATTCCTGCTTTTCTATTTAATTAAATCAATATAGCGAAGATTTTATCCAAATTTCTGCTCGGATTGTTGCGCTAACATCTACTACATCCTTGTCTAAAGCCCTTTTTGTTTTTTGGTTTGTTTTTTTTTCATTTGGGGACTTTCATTCGTCATGGACAGATTGCTCAAATCTCTCTGAATAAATTAAGGAACAGTCAAATGAGTACAAATTAGTGTTAATTTAAATTAATTCGTTCTTCTAAATTAACACGCTCTCTTTGCTTCTCAATTAAGCCCACCAAACTTGATTACGTGAATGACGAGCGCTAATCGTCTAAAATTATGAGCAGTCGCAATAGCGACAAATCTACTGAAAATTCAGATATAAACCGATTTTGAACCAGCCTGATGACAATATTTTCTCAGTAGAAAATAAAAATCTTCTTTTTCTTCCTTAGAATGTAGTCTATAATTCGTGACTGCCTACGTTTTTTGGGTGCTTAGCTCAATTCCTTTTGTAAGAATGTCGAGCTGTTCGCCGTAGACGACAATACTGCTAAGCTACATATAAGATGCACGATTAATGACCAGATATTACTACCCATGAAGATAAATTTTAATAGTTAGAGAAAAGCCCAATGCTGCTATCAACATTTTCATTGATCAAGTGCTCTCTCTCGACATACGCCTGCGAGAATCTTTTCAAATCGTCTTTCCAAGTTCAAGAATAAGAGAATCGAGCTGAACACACTTAACAAAATTTTGCTTGTGGTTTTCCAGTGTTGCTTGAGGTGCTGCGAAGGGCCTTCAGTCATTTTTCCCATCTGCATAAAAGTGTTTCGCTCTAAGTCACACTCAATCTCACTTTCTATCGTTTTATTTTAAACTTCAAGAAGGCACATTATTGCACAAGTTTATAAATTTTCATTCATAGGAATCTAAAACTTTAACGGTTATCAACTTCTTTCTCTTTTCCCTTCATCTTTTGTAAAAATAGAACAATAACTTTGCAATACTCTCACCTTCGCCATATTTCCAATGGAAACTAACCCTGACACTTCAAATTACGGGAATGAATATTGGATTCTTATCTCGAAAGTTCGGCATCCTAGGGCTTTGGGAAAAAATTTATTTGACTAAAGACTATGCGAAGAATGGTGGCTGTCTCATCTAGCGGAAATGGCTAGAAATGGGCGCCCTGAAACTTTAAATGGGAACACATATCGAGTAGGATGTCGTTGGATAGGTCTTGGAAAAATAAAACATTTTTTGTAGATACGCTTTTTAATAGCTTCACTTATAACTTACTATGTAAACAAATCTTGGAAGTCGAATTTAACCTACTTCCCGAAAAGGCAGAGAGCTGAAATTTAATACACATACGCAGGACCAATGACATTGCAAGCTAAAAAAAGTTTTTCAAATCGGTTCACGGGTTCGTGTTCTAATAGTACTAATTCATTACTACGAACTGTCCAATTGCCACAACAAACAATTCGTTATGACGAGTGGTAAATGCATCGGTTGTTTATTGTTGCAAAATTAAGCTTTATTAATTTTACTAATTGTTATAATAAGAGATATTATAATAAAACATAATAAAAGCGTGGTTTTAAAAAAAACTCAACCTTTTTACCCTCTTATTTCAATCGGCTTTCTTCAGGAAATAAACACTAAAAACACTTTTCAGGTCACGTGTTTGCAGTTTGCCCTGTTGACGCTTCTTTAAAACATTTTCGCGTCTTATGTTTATCTCTGTTGAACTGTTAACGCTCCCTGTATATTGTTTGTTGCTATAGTGACAGGTTAACACTGAAAATGCCATTTTCCAACGAAGAAGCGTTTGACATATTGATGGTGTTAGGAGAATGTCAGCAAAATTATCGTTTTACGCTGCACGATAGCTTAATCGTACATAATAATTTTTCAGCGGTTTGCAGTTCCTGCGAGGCACACAGATCAGGGCAAGCCAACCACAACACGGGTCAGAAGATGCGTGGTTTTGCAGCAAACCAAAGATCTCAGGAAGAAAAACGAATTCAACTCAAACCAAGTTTATCAACATGTGTGGAGTGTGAATGCATGGTGCGACATTATCGGAGACCACATTATCTTTCTTCCAGGATAACCTGAACGGGGTAGTTTATGTCTACTTTCTGGAAAACGTGCTGCCTGGACTCCTTGAAGATCTTCCCTTAACGACGGAGGTTGACATATTCTTCTTTTACCCTTCCCCCTGCGATGGATTGGTAGAACTGGATCCGTAACAAGTTCCCCTCGATCTGCAGACCTCAACCCCCCTCCCTCCTCCTCTCGATTTTATATTCTGAGGACGGTTAAAAGAAATTGTGTATCAAGAACAGTTAACAACGAGAGAAGAATATGCAGGACCGAATATAGAAGACATGCACAAGGCTAACGCAGGGAGAGAGATGAGGTGAGGAGGAGACCGCGCAAATGCCGGCAGCAAAATGGACGGCAGTTTGAACATTTAATATGAGAAACCTGCACCTGCCCTGAAAGCGTTTTCATTTTTTATTTCCGAAGAAAGCCGATTAGGAAAAACGTTTCCTATGAAAGTTGTTTCTTTTTCTAAGACCTGTTCAATGACACCCATGTTCCCATTTAAAGTTTTAGAGATTCCTAAGTGCGCCCATTTCCAGCCATTTCCAGAAAATGGGACACCCACCATTAAATTCTTTACATAGTCTTTAATCATGTCAATTTTACCCACAAAGTTCTATGACATCGAACTTCCAAGAAAAAAGCTTGGTACAGGTTGTCTGAGACACAACTGTTCGAATAATAAACGAGAAATTTCCATTTTCATCGAGCAGTGCCCTTCCTTTGGTCAAATGAGCTCTCTTAATTCCCAACATTTCTTTGCTCATTTTGCTTTTAGTCCGAGTATCTCTTCTCGTTATCTGATGGACACACATGTCGACGTGATTGAACCACCGCTGTGCCTTTCTGTATTTTAATTTACTTTTAAAAAAAAATCTTCACTTTTTCCGTCTTTACCGACTTAATTCACATCCTTATTCATAAATTTTTTAAAAGCGCTAAAACTGTGTATATCTGTCTAAATCAATATTACTCCATTTAGTTACCACCAACTCCTACTTTACGAAACTTTTTTTTTAAAAAAGGACACCCCCCCCCCACATTTACAGAATTTTCGAACTGCGGTTAAGAAACCGTTTTGGAAACAAAGTTGAATTGAAAAGTGGCAGAAATCTGGATAAAACCTTCGACAATAGTAAAGGGAATGAGAGAAAAAAACCTTTTTCTCCGCCCCTTCCCCGGTGTGTTATTTGGACGCGACCACTTCCCTAATGTGTCATTAGACGAACACAATTTACGTCTGAAAATAACTTAATTGAAGACACGTATTGAAATAAATAACGTCTTCTCCATTTAGAGAGCAACAAATCGATAGACAACAACAAGGGGCTTTTCATCTCCTCCACCAGGTGGATTTGCGGTAGAGATGAGGGAGAGGGGGGGCCTTCAGGTGGAAGCGATCACGTCCGCCAAAGCAAAATGATGGCGACGACGTGACGAATTGCTCGCCACCCTTTCCCAATCCTACACTTTATAACTGGAACTTTTATGTTTGCTCCTAAAACAAACTGACATGCAGGATCAGTTATTTCATTTTAAAATGCGACAAAGGAAAAGAAAAATTATCACGAGTTTCCTCATCACTCGTGATAATTTAAGATTTCTGACAATTCTATTCCCCCCCCCCCCCAAATTATCCTAAAATAGTTTTCGTGGGCCATTCAAACGAAAGTGTCCTACCTGATGAGTTCGAATATTTCCGGTTTGTTTCTCTCCCGTATCTTCATTCGGTCTTTCATGGCCATGATAATATTATTGGTTTTGTCTTCTGCTCCGTGTTTAGAACTTTTCTCAGCTGCCCCTGCAGAAAAAAATAGCAAAATGTGAGCTCACGTCCTCAGTCTCGATTCATTAATTTTTACAGACATTTATCATTAAATTGGGATTCATACTAAGCCTTTCTCCTTTGCACTTTTCACCTCTTCTATTTCGACTGAAACGATCGACTGTGACAGTTGTTCGATTTCAATTTTCTCTTATACAATAATTTATTATACAGGATGTTGCAAAAATATACAGGGCAGTGCTGCAGGGTAGCCTATCCTCTCGCTTCAGGGGCCGCTTCATAATATAATTGGGAAATTTTATTTTGTTAACTCATTTACGCCGAAATTGGTAAAAATGGAAATTGAGACTTCATATATCATAAATTTATCTTCTGTAACATGTAAAGATATAAAAAATAATTTACAAAGATGTAAAAAAAAAATTACATCTATGGACGACAGCCTATACGAGGGTTGTTCCGAAAGTAAGTTTCGTCATTTTTTTTCTACACGGAAACTTTATTGCCAAAAAAAATACAGCATGGCATCATGAACTATACACCTTGCACTATTTTTCGACATAGTCGCCACCGACATTGAGACATTTGTCGTAGCGTGCAATCAGTTTGAAGAAAGAGTAGCAGGAGCTAGGCGTGCCCGAGGCTATCTGATCTTGTGTGAGCTTTGCTGCGTGTGGTTTTGCATTGCCATCCAAGAGCACAACCCCTTCACTCAAGAGCCCTAGTCTCCTTCGTCGAATAGCGGACCAGAGTTTGGTGAGGGTGTCGCAATAGCGTGTCGCATTGATGATCCCTTGATGGAAGAAATCAATGAGAATCACACCTTTAAAATCCTAGATTACTGTTGCCTGCGGAGGGTGACACTGAATTTTTTCCTCACTGGTGACCTGGGATGCGACCACGTTGTCAGTACACGTCTGTCTGCCATCGTGATTTGTACTCGAATAGCCTTGGGCACGCCTGCCTGCTGCTACTCTTTCTTCAAACTGATTGCACGCTACGCCAAATGTCTCAATGTCGGTGGCGACTATGTCGAAAAATAGTGCAAGGTGTATAGATCATGATGCCATGCTGTATTTTTTTGGCAATAAAGTTTCCGTGTGAAGAAAATGACGAAACTTAGTTTCGTAACAACCCTCGTAATTTTAAATAAAATCTAAGTTTGGAATCGCTAGGCAACGGGCCAGAAACCGACGTCACTACTTAGTTTTCTTGCTAGATTAATTTAAAAGTATAAATTAAAAATTAAAATTAAGTTTTAATTTTAATTTTAATTTTAATTTTTAAGTTATCATGGAGCATGTTTAATTTTTAAGTACCATGAAATAATTGGCTATCTATTGGACTGCATTTTCATTTCATCGAAATTTTTATTGTGAACTTTTCGGACTTTTTGGACCTTGATTTCAAAATTCAAATTCTCTAACACCTTCAAAATTCAAAATTTTTCATCGTTATTATTTCATATTGTTACCTTTTAAACAAGTGCCGAGTCAACAATGAAATCCGTTTCTACGAAAATTATTGCCAGGACAGTGGACTTGAGATTACTTGGATCGTTAGAAGCTTTTTTTATTTAGTAATCTTTTAAATGTGATTAGTTTTAAGTCCCTTTTTAATTATATTCTTGTAATTTTTTTTTATATCTTTACATGCTACAGAATATAAATTTAAGATATGAAGTCTCAATTTCCATTTTTACCAATTTCGGCGTAAATGGGTTAACAAAGTAAAATTTCCCAATCATCATTTTATGAAGCGGCCCCTGAAGCGAGAGGATAGGCTACTCAGCAGTACTTTCTTGTGTATTTTTGCAACACCGTGTACAGGGTTTCAGTACAACAAGGTTATTACTCTAACCACAACAACACCCTACTTTCTTATTCAACATTCTAGTTAACAACGGGATAGAAAAACATGATGGAGGGTTACATGACTCTCACGAAACTATGCGTCTATAGCATTTTTTTTTTCAATTCCGAGGAATTGTGACAAAATGAGTGTGTGGGGGGAGAAGGGGCATCCCCATGAGTAACCCATTCTAATAATGATTTAAATCTTAAAGAATTTGAATCTAAATTGAAAAAAACAATTTTATTTCCTCAATACCTGGCTCCGATACGTGGACGATATATTTGCCATTTATATATATATATCTATATTCCGACATTGACAAATGTAATATAGACTAACTTTTCTGTTCGGTTAAAAAGATGTTAAATAACCATTGAATCTATTGGAAGTTTAACCTAGCAGGGGATCAGCCTACTCAGGCTTTGCTTGGCCTTCCAAGCTTATTAGTAAAGGGACAAACACAAGCATCCATGTTCTCAGCAGGATTTGAATCCACGATTTGCTTGTCTCGCGAACAACAAGACCTATGCCTTAGTCCGCGTTCATAGCGAAAGCTTCGAGCAAAGCACGAAAATTTTATCTGTTTACTTCCTTGTTTATTTACATCCAAGAAGGCGCGAAAAATATTGCCAAGACTGTAACGACTGAATCTCTTCCGTCCTTGGCTTTGTTTCATTATTCCCTTGGGGGTCATTGTTGTTATTTGATTTGGCAATGATGTTTTACGGCCGGATGCTCTTCCTGACGTCAACCTTTCGACAGGAAATGTTAGAAAAGGGACAAACACAAACATCCATGCCCTGGCGGGATTCGAACCCGTGACTTGTTGGTTCCGACAGCGATAAGACCTGCGCCTTAGCGCTCTCGGTCACCGAGCCGGTATGTAATACAAACTTCATTTAAATAGTTTATACCCAACGATTAAGTTCAGTTATGGAAAGGAAATAGATAGCAATCTCCCATTCCTGGATATTATGATTGCAAAACATTGAGAGAAATTATGTTACAATATCTATAGAATTTCCTCGAAGCCCAACCACTCCTGGGGACCATTAATTTTTTGTATGGTTAAAGAGGTAATCTTGTTATTATTGTTACTATCCACAGATACTGTCACAATTGGTTTTATCGACTCTGTATTCTTTTCCAATTATTAAGCTTGGGCATTTTGTTCAATTGAGGCGTTGCGGATACGAAAGGCGAATTCAACATTGGGTCAAATATTTTTAATTTTATTTTTCGGCTTCTAAGGTTGTGTAATTATTTGTTCAATTTGCCTTTCCTAACGCTATAAAATGAAGGTTGAAAAAAAAACCCAATTTTAAATGGGTGTTTCTCGAAACCACCGATTGTTATAGTCGCCCTTTCGTATCTGCACCGCCTCAATTATTCTATGCTACTGCTTGGTTGTTATTTAACTGTACAGGGTGTTAAAGAAACTATGGGGACAAACTTTGGAGTGGCTGTTATATTCCCATTATATCCGCTTGAATTATGGATGGACCTGATCATAGCAGATGCTCGAATTGACTGCCACGAGTGACAGTGAAGCGCTGCAGGAGACTGACGAACCCACTCAAAAGTCACAACTTCATTGGCATTACAGGTGTTGCACCACAAATTGCATGCCAGATTCAGTGCTACGAGATTCATTGCTCGTATCTATTGCGCAAAGTAGTCTTTCCGGATATATGTTCATTAAGATTTTTTTGTTCCTTATGTCAACAATCACCCTCCAAAGTTTGTCCCAATAGTTTCTTAACACCCGAGTAATGTCAATCATTTAAACCAATCTTTTCGAAAGCAAAGGTATATCAAATTAACTGACTTATTAAGGTAAATCTCTTCTGCCGTTTTATTGCTGCGTTTGAACAATTTAATGAAAAATGCTCTTTTTGAAGTTTTGAGATTTTAAAAGAAATTACCCAACTGTCTGATGCACTCACTCATCAAATCCAGATCTCTAAACTAAAATTGTGCCTTACCGTGAATCTGTTTAGAAAGTTCACCAAATTAAAACGATGAGATGGAATTTATTATAATTTTCCATGATATACATTATTTTTTAAAGAACCTCAGCACATAAAAAATATTTAATTGCATTTTCATATTAAATTAAATTCATTAAATTATAAAATTTTACAATCTTATCAAAATAACTCAACTCAAAGAACCGAATGACTTAAAAAGAAGACAGCGAATTTAAAGACTGTACAAACAGAGAAACTCATAAAATAATTTACATTTTTAAAGTAAATTTCGTTTTAAAGAACGTGTTAACATTTCGATAGAGAAATTATTCAATTTACAATTTTGAATTGAGCTATTTTGAGAAGATTGTAAAAATTTAAAGAGATTTTGATAATTAAATTCAAATTAAATTTTGATTTTAATATAAAATGTAATTAAATTTTAGTTTTCTTATTTTTTTTTTATGTTGAGGTTCATTAATACGAGGATTACCTCCATGGCTGTAACTTTTTTATATGTTAATCGATTTTCAAAATTCTTTTAACATGATAATGTTTTAAGACTGGACATCATTCTATGAAAAACGTGATGCGAAAACCGCCATCAAAAATGTTACGGAAACAGCTTGGCATTGTTGATTCACGTTTAAGCATTGTTGGCGTCGGCTTGAAGCACACGCCCGAACTGAAAAGTCACCTCACCATTGTTGTCTGAGCAACAATTTTTATTAGGAGCTTTAGCATAAAAGCTACTTATAAGAATGCGCCCTTGGTCTGTACGTTTATCCGCCGTTTGCACGATAACTTGAAAACGGATTAACTTTTTCAAATTCTCTTTTCAGAAATATGACCATCAAACTCTTAGCTCGGCCGTATCAACTTTTCAGAATTTTTCATGGACCCCTTCAAGTCGAATTCACGTGCTAAAACAGTGAGTGTAAAGAATACCAAGATAATGGCATGTCATATAACAATCGATTTGTCAAGAAGGAATACATTATTACTTTCTGTTCACCGGCATTACTGACATCGGCGCGCGCACGTGAAATCGCTTTGTCGACGCACGATTGCTCAAGTGCTCATAATCTGTATTATTCAGTAGCGAAAGAATGGAGCTACTGTTGGTTTTCTAATGTCTTAACTGTGTACCCCTTCATAATTTCTACATTTTTTGAGGTAGAAAGTTGAAATTCGGAATGTAGCTTCCTATGGTAATGTCCATCTGCACTATTTAGTTTGGTTTTGATTGGTATAGTGGGGTCGGAAGTACGGGGGTGGGATTCAGAGAGGACGACATATCTGTGCTATTTAGATACGTAAAGGCGTGAAATTCAGTATCCAGATTCCTCTAGACAAGATCTACATTACTATGAAGTTTAGGTGCAGGTGTTCCATTGGGGTCGGATTTGCGGGGATGCCAACATATGGCTTGTGATATACGAGCTGGTATCATACGTTCGGAAATGATGAGAAAGGAAAGGAAATACGAGCTTTTTTACATTTTCTACATATTACGTTCGAGAAAATTAATTTTTGATTAAAAAACTTGGGGAGAGGTAAAATGTGTAGATAAAGGGGTAAAAATAGATGATTTCAGGATTTGCTACTTGCCCTACTCGGGGGGAGGGGGAGGAGGGATTAATTTTTTAATATATGTATAAATGTATTTCTACTTCACTGCTAAAGTTCCTCCTTGGAATGTTTATAAGATTTTATTTAAATTTTTTTACTACAGAGATATTATGAAATATATTGAAAGTGTGCTAACAGATAGCCCCACTATAGCTACTTCTTGTCTTACCTAGCCATTTCGTGTAATGGCCTAACGTTTTGCGTTCAGTGTTTTGAATGAAAACGAATGCATCTTCGTGTATTGGAATAAAATCATTTCCATTACAATAAATAATTTTAGTACTCACAATTTAATTCATAATTTATTATTTTGAAACATTTTGAACTTTTGATGCTTTTTGAAGTCTTTATTTTATTTATAACGTAAGCGCATGTTGCATTTCTTTGTGCTTTGAAGTGCTTAATTTATTTCTACAGATTCCTTCTCTCTATAGTTAAGAATACTGTCCTCAAAAAAGCGTTACGGGTGATGCAACAATCATTACGGATGTTGCAATAATTTTAATTTTTCGTCATACAAAATACACTCCTTTTATGATTTTAGATACTGCGAAAAACTTGCACGTGCCATGTTTGTGGTACCACATTCGATTGTGAGCACAGACGTGAGTAAGAAGACGCATCTTAAGCACAGACAGTGTTTACTCGACATTTAGAGAGACTCGATACCCGGTGCTTATATTTCATACTTCAGTTATTATAAGCCTTTATTCCGTATTATTGATGTACGAGGGTTATTCGTAAAGTAAGGTCCGTTTTGTAATAAAAACAAAACTACTATATATATTTTCAAAATTTTTTTCTTTACCAGTTTCTATATACCTTTAACTATTTTTCCACATAGTTTCCAAGTTTATTTAAGCACTTGTCATAGCGCTCTTGAAATGCACTTGAAACGCAGGCTGCCGATGAACTCCTTTAGATCCCGGAACAGGTGGTAGCCACTGGACGCGAGGTCCTGACAGTAAGGCGGGTGGTCAAGTTGTTCCAACTAACCAGATCTTTTGTCCGGACCTCGCGTCCAGTGGCTAGCACCTGCTCCGGGATCTAAGGAGTTTATCGGTAGCCTGCATTTCAGCGACGATGAACACGTGAAAATGCGTGGCTTTCTTCACAGGCGGCAGCTTCTATGAAGTGATCATGCGAAAGTACATTGAGCGCTATGACAAGTGCTTAAATAAACTTGGAAAGTACGTGGAAAAATAGTCAAAGGTACATAGAAACTGGTAAAGAAAAGTTTTTGAAAAAATATATAGTAGTTTTGTTTTTATTACAAAAGGAACCTTACTTTACGAATAACCCTCGTATATGATTCTATAGACTCGTTCATTGATAAATAAATAAAAGTTTTATATACTGTATAAAATTTTTATTTGTTTGTTGCACCTAAAAACATTATCATGATTCAATGCTTCGGATTGCAGATTCGAAACTAAGTCACTTTTTTGTATGAGATACTTAAATTTGTCCTCCATGCAATGTACTATTCATTTTTTGACATAGTTCCCATCCCTTTCTACGCATTGCGCCAACGCGTGACTAGTCGTTTGAACCCGTCGGAGAGGAATTCCGGGGTTGGTGTCGTCAGAACGCAACTCATGTCCCTTAAGGTGTTCTTTCTTCTTTGAGAAGTGGTGAAAGTCGTAAGGTGCAAAGTCTTTCATCTTTGAACTGCAGGTGCTGCAACGCCGCTTATGTGTGGCGAACGTGTGCGGGCGGGCGTTATCGTACTGCAGAAGAAGGCCCAAAGCTGCCATTCAATCCTAGTGTCGACAATAACCTCGGAATTCCTCTCCGACGGGTTCACCCGAATAATCGCGCGTTGGCGCAAAGCGTGGAAAGGGATGGGGCCTATGTCGAAAAGTGAAGAATGCATTATACATAGAGGACAAATATAAGTATCAAATACAAAAAGAATTTTAAAAATCGGTTAACAAATAAAAATGTTACAGAAATATTCTCGAAGCCACAACTCTACAGTTTAACGATCTGAGCAGAATTTAAGATTTCCCCATGGAAATAGGTTAACGTCACTTAATTAAGGGAACTAACTTTGTAAACAGTCTGCATTGAGCAAGTCTTTGCATTTTTCGTGGCATTTAACGCCGCACTCGGTGCAGCGTACTCCTTGCCGAGCGATGCCCCACAGCAAGCCCTCGCACTCGTAGCAATAGGTGGGCGACGTGGCCGTCCACAGGACGAAGTTGTGCGGTGTTGTGCTCGAGATCGGATAGATGAGCGCTTGCAGGGTCTTCTTATATACATGCATCTTCTACAAAAGAGAAAAGGAGGGGCACACAGAGGAAAAAGAAACACGAATGAAAAAAAAAACAAAACCGAACAAAGCTCATTATCCAAAAAATTAAAAGAATACCTAGGCGAATTATTGAAAAAATGAAAAGTCAAACAGCAGTAAGCAATATAGTTAAGTGTACAGAAAGAGTACTGCTGTAAGATGGCAGCCCAAATTTTCTCTCGAAATACAGAGCAAGATCGTAAAATTTTGCTTCCATTAGCTCTAATGTGATCGGAGGATAGTTCTAAGCTCCCGTAATGCTCTGAACGAATCTTTGTAGGACATTGCTAATCCTTCTCCAATCCAATAACTCATTAATTCACGGCTAAGACTTAGGAGAATCTTTTCTTAAGGTGCTGCAATTTCATTTCCTGGATTATGAACTTGCAATGCCTTTCAAACGTCTTCATCCATTATGAAACTCGAACGCTCTGCGATTACTCGTTAGATGACATTAGTAAAAATCTCATCCCTTTAATCTGCTTCAAGTAATCAGTTTTAGAAAATTGTAACGAAATTAAAAGCTACTCTTTTCCGTTCAAAATTAACACGATAAACGACACCTTTCCCACATACTTTTCACGAACATCCCCTTTCTTGCCTGATTGAGAGGTCTTGAGGGTGACCCATTTTGTTTGTTTTTAAATTTTTTGAACTTTTCTTAATAAATTAACAATTTTCCATAATTTCCATAATATCGCAACTTTATTGGACGTGCAAATATTGGTCTATTTCATAAGTATTGGCCGATACTGTTAAGGCAGCAAGTCGAAGAAAAACCTGCGTCTATAATTCGTGAGCTAAACGACAGTTTAAGACATCTGACAGCAATGAGCAAGGTTAATAAATTGGATACCAGGGTTCCGCACGAATTCACCGAACAGAAGCAGATACGCCATCTTCAAACATGCATGCGTCCATTTCTGCATCGGGTCCATTTCTGCATGCGTCCATTTCTGATTCATCGGATGAAAAGTAGGTACTTCATGACAACCACTGAAGCAAATCTCCATGACAATGCACCGTACATGTATAGTTCCTTGTATAGCTATAGTCTGGACAAAATTATGGGACCAATCAAGAGATGCAAAATGAATTTATTTGATTCACAATCCTGTATACAGTGTAATTTGTAATGGACAATAAAACATATTTCTAAGAAAAAAAAACAACTTTAAAAAAAATAAAACCAGCATCATCTTTTTTTCTTTTGTGAGCTACAAAACGCAATGGACAAAACTATAGGAATAGTGTCATTGACAACAAAAATTTTTACTCGTATTGTTGTAATTATTTATTTACAACAATTTTAACGTAAACTAAGATTTTGTTTGCTTTCCATTAAAGGGCCTGTCATCGACTCAGCCAATTTTTTCAGTCTGTCAAGTGGAATATCAGCTCATGCTTTTGCAATGGCACTTTTCAAATCTTTTTTGGTGTGAAACTGCTTTCCACCGGAATAAACGCTTCACACCACATCACCCCACAAGTTATCAACTGGATTGAGATCAGGGCTGCAGGCTGGCCAGTCCAAAATACGAATTTCTTGATCACGAAGCCACTGCTGAGTGGATACTGCACGGTGTATGGGCGCGTTATCTTGCTGAAAGACAAAGTCTAGATCGTTCAGTTCGTCTCTAAATGGCAACACACAATTTCGTAAAACATCTTGATAATCGTCTGCATTTGACTTCGGCCTCACAAAACACAAACTTGATTTGCCATTGGCAGAAAAAGCAGCCCAGATCATAACGGAACCTCCGCCTTGCGCTCGTCTCGAAAGAAACTGTTCTGGCTGCATGAGATCATGCCAGTAGAATCTTATGCCATCAGGCCCATCCATATTTTTTTTTCGTCACTAGAGACAGTATGATTCCACATTTGCGAATTCCCAATGTACTGTGTCGCAAAAGCCAGTCTTGCACGCATGTGGCTTGAAGTTAATTTTGGCTTGGATTTATATTTCGTGTAAGTGGAGTACACGACGAGTTGTTCTGTCTGATACATAAGGTTCAGAGATGACGTGATGTTAGAGGTTGTTGCTCCTGTGCTGGTTGAAGCCATTCTCCGAATAGCACGTTTGTCTCTTTTGACAGCTTCAGGCATCTTCCTGGATGAAGATTTTTTCCATAGCCATGCGGATCACTTAAAAAATTGTGGACTACAGTCTTGGACTTTGCAATAATTCCAGCAATTTCTCTTTCACTCTTTCCACATTTTTGTAAGCTGTAATTTGAGCTTGTTGTTCACTGCTTAATTTTCTACCACGTCCCATGATGATTTTGTTCAATACAGAATTTTGTTGTTTACTAAAGTAATGAAAATGACTGAATTCTTGACAGAAAAAAATTCAAATTAAGAATTCAAAATTCAGAATAATCCATTATTTTGAAGGTGGTCCTATAGTTTTGTTCATTGCGTTTTGTGGCTCACAAATGAAAAAAAAATGATGCTAGTTTTATTTTTTTTAAACTTGTTTTTTTTCTTAGAAATATGTTTTATTGTCCATTACAAATTATAATGTACACAGGAATGTGAATTAAATAAATTCATTTTGCATCTCTTGACTGGTCCTATAATTTTGTCCAGGACTGTATGTAAGGGCTGCTAGCCCCCTTTCCCTTGTACCCTGATGAAGGCGGGATTAAATGCCAAATTAAGCGACTGAATTTAGACCTAAAATGTTGTACTGTAAGGCCTCTCTTTATTTCGTTTATAAATACAGTACAGAGAACGGAACCTCCTAAATTTACCCTACCATGTGTTTATTGGAAGCATACAGGGAATCAACCCTCTCTCACACAAGTCGTGTTCCTGACTTGGGCCATCAGATTTCACACTTCATGTCGTCAGCGATTTCTTTTATCACTGTGATGCCAGCTTCTGCCACTGAAGATATTTTTCTGCATAAAATGACTGCTTCGTCTGTTACTGTTCTTTTTTTATAATGTTAGAATCTGCTAATAAGTATGAAAATAGCCAATAGTTTCTTTTCAAGTACGTAGCCTATGCAATCATCAATGTTAACTTCCTAAACCACTTTAACAGTTTGGACATACTCTTCTGCTTGTAAATGCTGACGATTTGGCTTGACATTTCTCTATAATAATTTTTTTCAATTTTTACATCACACGAGTATATTTTAAATTTCCGCAAAATCACGATGGAGATAATTTTGCAGTCTTAATTTTAAGCCTATAAAAATGCAACAAATAACAAAAAAGAAAATCAAATTCGTTCCTTACCAATTCTTCGTCGTTCAAGGACTGTCGAGGCACCGCGGAAGTGAGGCCAACATTCCTCTTGGTCGCAGCTATGGTCTGCACGAAACAAGAAATCAACGGTTAATTGGACAACACAAAAGACTCCACGGAGACCACCAAAGGCATTTCATTCCAGTTAATAAGCTCGTTTTAAACAAAAAAATAATTGCGTCAACATTGAAGAAAAAGTGAAATAAACGAGGAAAAAAGAAGCAAAGTAGAGTAAAAATTCCCAAATACCTTGAGGACCTTCACCGTGAAGCAGATAGAAAAGAGAGAATAATAAACAATTACACCACCACCGCGCTAGAGCAAAAAAATAATTTATTATAGATATAACATTAATGTTTAAAGGATTACGCAAACGACAAATAAATTTTGGGACATTTTGACTCATGTCTCCACCTTTTCCTTAGCAACATGCAATTCAAATTAAAACCTAGATGTTTGCCGTTCAGAAAATAGTTCTATGGAGAAAATATTAGATAGCATAAAAATAACAGAACTAGCAGACCCGGCAATGCTTCGTTATTGTTATATATGAGCGTCTTTTAAAAATCAACTAATGAAGCACCAACTGTACTAAGCTGAGCATACTCCAAAAACTTTAAATTAAGATATCTTTTTTTTAAGCTACGCCCAACTTACCTGAGAAAACCCCATGAAAATTCGTTAAGTAGTTTTGGAGATTAGCGTGTTCAAACAGACAGACAACGTTTTTAAAAATGTTCTTATTGTATTCTGTTACACTCCTCTCCAATTAACGGCCCTTTAGCTGAGTGAGTTTGACGCAGTGCCGGAGAATATTGTTCACTTTTTCTGTATAATATTCACATTCAGAATTGCAAAATTTCATCAAAAAAGAATCCGAACAACGCCGCGCGTATATCAGCAACTTCGTAATAAATCGAAAAATAGTCCTAGATATTTTAAATAAATTTTAAATCAAATAACAAAATCCTTATTTTACGACCAATAGAAAAACTAAGCTTTCAACATGCAAGTTTGTATGTTAATTTATGAAAACCAAAAAAAAAAAAATCCGGTAAAAATCCGGAAAACATAAAATACCGGAATATTGGAACCCCTATTTTTAATGGTATATTCATATTTTACACAATATTCGAGAAATGTTTTATTCTTGGTGTTTTTTCAATTGATCCAATCGTTTAGGAGACAGAGGCCCTGGAAGTGTGGAACTTTTAAAGTTTTGAACCCAATTTTATCGATGAAGACAAAGATAGAGAGTGGGTCTTACAGACATTCCTATTCTATTTTTTAATGATCTTTAAGAATCCCAAGTCAAAATTTCAAAAATCCAATAGTTTTCAATACACACAGATTATGCCTCCATAGGACTGCTGCCCACAAGACTTTGCTTGTTCGCTAAAAAATTTTGAACCAATTGAAAAAAACACCAAAAATAACACATTTCTCGAAAATTGTGTAAAATATGAATATACCATTAAAAATAGGGGTTCCTATTTAAGATTTCAAGGTTACCCCCCCTCCAGTCCCCCTCACAAGGGGGGGGGGATAATTTTTTGGCTAATGAATTTCCCCCGCGAAATATTTCACTTTTGATTTTGGACATTTTTTCGTACAATGCTTAGTTTCCGAGATATTTGCCTGGTACGATTTAAATAGGATACCCTGTATATAAAGATAACTTAATAAGATGTAACTGTTAGAAATTAATGTATCTTGGGACAGATGGAGAAATTAATGTATCTTGAGACTGCATTTATGAGTGAAGAGCGGCAGGCCAGAAAAATGGATGCTCGGATCGGTGCAGTAAGCTGTGTCAGACGCGAACTGTGGCGATTTATGGTAACGAAACGCCAGCTGGAAACGAAGCCAAGCTCTTTGTTTTCAAATCCATTTTTATCGTGAGTCTCAAGTAATGACCAAGGCCCTTCCCGAGGGCCTTGCAAATGGCTCGGCTGCCCAAGGCCCCGTGCCTTAATTTTACTCGGTACGAATTTTTTTGAAAATAGGCCCTCCACGAGCAATTTTGCACCAGGCCCCGCTTTTTCTTGGGCCGGCTCTGATAATAACCCAAAGAGTAGGATCGGAGGCAATCGGCCGAAATGAGATTCCTGAGAGGTATAGCATATGATACTCTTCTAGATATGTTGCACAGTAGCACATTAAGGGAGTCTTTATGTATTGAGCCGCTACTTCTCCGCATTCAGGTCTCAGTTGCTTTGGTATGGTCACGTTATACGGATGCGCAAACTGATCTTCCTAGGCAGCCGCTATTTCTAAGCGGTGGTAAGATAACAAAGGGTCGGCCTAGAATTAAGTGGCTAGACTACATGGAGAATCTGAGTTGGAGTCGCTTAGGTATTACCATTGAGAACGTGCGCCTGATAGCAGAAGATGGCGATCTGGAGATCCTGTAAAGGCAATGCTCCCCCTGCGACCCTGACAGATAAGCGGGTTTGAAAAGTAACTAAATAAGAAACAGTACAAAAACTAAACTTAGAATTTTGAATTAATTGGCCAAATAAAAACTTAAAATTAATCAATTTGCAAATGAGAACTTTGGAGAAAGAGAATGCTTCAAATTGTCTCTCCATTAATATGAGCGTTTCCGCTATGTCTCTCATGGTTACTATTCTATCGATTTCCGAAACCCCGGAGGGACTTATGAAACGCCCTGTATTTATTAATATTTTGGTCATTAAGAATACGTTTACTGATATTTTCGAATTTTTATTTCATTTGCGGATAATTATTCAAAACATTTTATTAATCCAACCTGCCCATAAATAAATAAATATAGACTGGAGATAACCTCCAAACATGATGTATTCATTTTTTCGATTCCATTTTTCGATAGAAAAATTAAACATCATGTTTGGAGGTTATCTCCTGTCTATATTTATTTATTTACTTGTGAGTTCATCAAACTTTCTGATGGTTTGGATAGGAGAAATTCTCGATCTGTGAGCCGGGTCCCCGCCTCCCATTGAGCTTTCAACCTTTGACAACTTGGTTGTCTTTAAGACACCTTGTGACAGCATGGCTGTCCGGGTGTCTGCGATAGTCCAATTGGTAGAGGCATCGGCCATGATAGTCGAGGTGCCTGGTTCGAATCCAGGTCGCAGAATTTTTCCTTCCATTTTTCGATAGAAAAATTAATCCAACCTGCCCGGATAATCGGGAATCTACTGTATTATATATAGTTCTATTTTTATGTTGAACTGCAATTCATACAATTGAAATTCTTTACTCGTTCTGGATTACAGAAGGTTGATTACGATCTATGGTAACGATTTGGAGGAGAAAATTTACGAAGAAAACACTTTCTCCACCAACGAGCGTGTTATATTTGGTGATCCTGGTTGTGGACTATTGCCCTGCACGGTATCTTTCACTGTAGAAGAGATGTCTGCAGAATGGCACGTTGTCTGATGTTGTTCCATTCCTGTTTGCAGGCTTTCCAGAGACCCTCAATGGTTGATGGACGACGTCGAAAGGGTATAACGTGGATTCCAGTTTCATCTTCCAAATCCAACATAAATTGAGCGGTCGAATTAAACGTATGGCTGGAAGCTTTGTCTTGATGCAGCCAGCCTTTGCTTTCGTCCTCTCCATACAGTACCAGGCAGTCCTGTATTGCCAGTGCTGCTGGTGGCAGTTAAACTTAGCCTTCCTATCCACTCTTCTGATTGTGAGCTTGCCGTCGTGCCAGTATCCCGCAATCACCTTTTGAAAAAATTTCCTTACATTCTTTGGACCACTTTTTATATAACTTTTCTCCACGTGGAAGGTAGAAAACTATTGCAATCATTCAGGTAGACGTAGGCTAGCGACAACGTACTTTCGTCGTTCTGCTGCATACAGCCTCTTCCTTTCTGCGACGTGTCGTGGCAGCAGCTTATGAACACCACTCTTGTGACGCTCTTTGTTTATTGTTTTATTTACGTGTAACCTTTGAAGTTTCTGCAATGTTTGCGATCTCTCTTTGGGTTGCTGGATTTTCACACAGACCAAGCTGCTTGACCCTGACCCTGTGATGTTCGGCTTATGGGAACTCGAAGGATTTTGCTGTTTCTGGCCGGTTGGAATTAACTCTTCCCTGGATTTTCCTTTTCCATTCAGTAATGCCGATATGCCTTTTTTCGAAACAGAAAAATTTCGTGTTTTACATGCGCTAATTACGAGGTGCGATCGAAAAGTTTCTGGACTGGTTCATTTAAAGAGAAAATACTTTATTTAAGTACATTTATACAGTGTCCCTTTCAAAATAGTCCCGTTGCTAAGCCATGCAACGAGTCCAGCGTTCCTGCCACTTCAGGAATGTCTCCTGGAAGTCTTTTTGTTGAAACGAGTCAAGCGCCTTCTGCGATTCGCACTGGGTCTGCTCAATCGTATCAAAACGGCGACTTTTCAACTGAATTTTCATTTTCGGAAAGAGGGCAAAGTGTGCAGGAGCCAAATCTGGCGAGTAGGGTGGGCGTAGAAGCGAAATCATGTTGATTTTCGCAAGTAACTCACGTGTTAGAAGAGCTCGTTGAGAGGGTGCATTGTCGTGATGGAGCATCCAGTTTTTTTCACCCCACAAATTTGGTCGCTTTCGCCGAGCGTCCTCTCTCAGATTGCTCGTTGCTCGAATTTGCTCGTTCTCAAATTTAATGTTAACTACAAGGAACAAATAAATAAGAAACCACAATTCCAGAATAAATACTTTATAAATACCTCGAATGTACATTTCACTGAATGTCAAAGTCAGTTTCTTCAGCGAGAATCTGGACAATCGATAAACGAGAGCCGAAATGAACAATGTGAAAAGCAAATATATACAGAACGGTAGAGTATAAATGACCAATCCGGGACAAGTAACAACTAAAAATTCCTGAATTCTGATCTGTAACCAATCCCCCCCTTCCTAGAAAAGCTCATGACTGACTCATTAGATGGACAAAGCCTCCTCGTTGGAGACGGACCTCGTTCAGGGATTGTGAAACAAACCAACACTCAACACTTACAGTTATTATTATTATTATTATTATTATTATTATTATTATTAATTTTTTTTACAATAAAATCTGCCAAAGGCAACCAATCTGTTACAGACTTCGGCCCATCATCACTATTAAATAGCAGATTAGAAGGTTTATTTTTTACTATTTCCATAGATTCAAGAAACGGCAACAATTTAGGATCTTTGCAGGAATGAATGATTTTGACGTTATCACTGGAAAAATCGTGCCGACGAAAGATGAGACTCCCCATTTGGCAGTTTTTATGCACGCAATGTGCTCTTTCATTCGTTTTTTTTGTAGCACGACCGGAATTCCTTAAGTAATACTTTTGGCACGTGGCGCATTCAAACCACGGTCTGGTCATCGAGCTTCGGCTATTTTCCATTGTTTCGAGAAGCTAAGGAAAACATATCGCGCCAGGTGCCGCATAGATCGCACTATTCCCGACCGCAAACTGCGATAGAGATTTTCATTGAAACTGAATACGAAAGTAAAGTTTCTGTCTGCCGATAGGGTGGCGCTGCAGGCGCAGTTGGGCAGATTGTACATGCAGCGCCACTTTTCAATAGAGTTCCCGCCCTACCGGGAGCTGGAAACTTTAGCTTCATTTTAACAATGGAGCTCGATGACCATGAATATCTATCAAACCTTTAAACGTCTGCCTTATTTTCAATGGGGATTATGTCTTTCATCCTGCAAATTTTATTCTTTATAGTGTTGCCGCTTCTGAATGCTATTTTATAGTCAAAATCTTTGCATATTTTACTTAAGCCTTGGTTCAGTCTTTTGTTGAACATGAGGACCAGCATTTTCTTCTTCCAATCTTTTTTGTCTTTCTTATTGAGGGTCGTGACGCTCTCTAGTTTAAGCGTTTTCTCTTTTTTTTTTCTTTAAGTTTGTTGATGACTTCATTCTTTGAGTTCAGTTTGTTGATGATGTCTTCATTTAGCTCTTCATTTAGCTCTTCTCTCTTCATCGGTGAGGGGAAGGAGGGCAGCCCTTCTCAGTTGGTGATAAAAGGCTGCTAATTTTTGTGGGTGACTATGATTTGACTCGTTTTTAATGAACGCTGGGATGTAGTTTGGTTTACGGTGCATTCCGAGCGGGAAATAACTAAATCTAAAAAGGCCAATTTTTGGTCGACCTCTATCTCAATCGTGGATTGGATATGAGAGTTGTCCGTCTCCAACGAGGAGGTTTTGTCCATCTAATGAGTCATGAACTTTCCTAGTAAGGGGGGGGGTTTATCCTTCGCACCGAACTGGTTACAGAACAGCATTCAGGAATTTTTAGTTGTTAGTTGTCCCGGATTGGTCATTTATACTCTACCGTATTGTATACATTTGCTTTTCACATTGTTCATTTCGGTTCTCGTTTATCGATTGTCCAAATTCTCGCTGAAGAAGTTGAGTTTGTCAGTGAAATGTACATTCGAGATATTTATAAAACTCTTATTGTTGAATTGTGGTTTCTTATTTATTTTTTCCTTGCAGTTACTCTTTGTCCACAGTCTCTGGCCATTTACGCTTGTATTACCAAATTTAATGTTTATGATAAAATCGCAGACGACCTCACAGGCGTGGTGACAAAGCCAATATTTTCTCAGTCCTCAATGCACATGAAACAAAATTCTTTGAAACGTTGATTTATGAATGTTAGGGCTATAGTTAACTGTATTTGTAGACTTATGGTACCTTTTGTTGGTGAGATGCGCAACCAGTCCCGGAAATTTTAGATCGCATCTCGTACAGCGGTAATCAGCGTCGGAAAGGGCTATAATGTATTCTTCCTGGTAAGGTCCGATTTTCGGAGACATTTTTTCATGATATTTACTGCTTGCGAATGAAATACAATAATACGGATGTAATAGCATCATTTCACGTGCTCGTGCACATGACCCGCAGCATTCACCCAATAAATCATTACCAAAGATTGTAATTAACCTTCTGCAGAGAGGGAGTGTGTTCGAGTGAGGTTTTTCCAAACGAGAGTCCATCATCTTTACTGATTAATGAAGGATGGAACTCAACCATATGTTGAGCTCTTTATTTGTCGTCGTAAAAACCCTCCCCGCCAAAAGTGGTGAAAGGCAGCCACTCGAGCTTAAAGCCAATCCCCCGATCGAATTTGGCAAATTGGCAAAGGCGACGACAACGCTGGGATTCATCTCTCAATTTCCCTTTCGAGGGTCATTGGGCGGACGACTACGAGGAATTGCTGCTCTTAACTTTTAATCTGTTTACTCGTCTTCCGCGTCAAAATTCTGCTAAAACCAGATCCACTTTCTATGCAAAAATTTTTCTTTAAGAAAGAACGCCTTCGCACCGATCTCTTTTGGGGCCCTTCGTTACGAGCGCCCCCTGCAAGAAAAGAATTTTTTACTTCCGACCTTTTTTTTTTTTTTTTCATTGCTCCTGTTTAGCCGAGGCCGACCGATGAGAGTTTGGCCCCTCTGATGGAGTGAAAATGGCTCGTTGCAATTACGTGCGAAGGAGCCGACTGGAAAACATTCCCTTTTCGTTTTCGGCATTGGGGTCCTCTGGCAAACGGTTCCCGTGGCAACGGTGCGTGCATTATTCACGAGGCACCGGACGATGACCATGAAATGGACCATCCCCACCTCACTTTCAATTTAGAAAACTCAAAGTCGTGAGGCGAGAATTACAAACGAACGGAGCCAGTTCTTTTTTAAATGACTTTCTTCGACTTTCTATTTGTTCCACAAAATAAGTGAAGAAAATTGAAAATGAATCGTCGAGTGCGGCATATCAATTGGGAAAAGAGCCCAACTGTTTTTACATAATCCACTTAACTGGGGGATTATGCTTGTAATTAAATAGCCTCCAGGCTTGTGTTGCCATCTAAAAAAACAAAAAAAACAAAAAACTTTTTTTCCTGTCAAAACAGAGTTCAAACTCCGCTAAAATGCGCTAAATTCATTTTCATTAAACAAGTGTTTTCTTTAAATCAGTTCAATCAAATTGCTTTTAAGTGAGAAAGATTATCAGGCATCATCAAAAGAGACTCTTTAAGGAGTAAAAATTTTCGAGTGAAAAACGGGAAAAAATAATTATCCAACTTATTTTTCCTTCAAAGAAAACGTACACAGCGAATTTCTTTGTATTCCTTATTACGTATTCAGGGCACTTTATGAGCATAAATAACTATAGCTAATATGCTCGGCGTTGCTCGGGCTCTTTATTTGATGAAATTTTGCAGTGATGAATGTGAATATACATTCAAAATGAACATATGAAAAAGGCTTAGAATTAATACAGTAAAAATTCATTTTGAAAAACCGTAAAAATTCTTTTAAAATGCTCCCAATGGAAGGCACTACTGGTATGCAAATATGAAACCGGAATATTTGTATAGACAATACACATTTATTGTATGAAAATGATAAAAAATATTTTATTCGAAGTACTACCCATCGCCGGCTATACAGAGTGTCCCAAATTGATGTATACACTCTTTGAAAAGTTATAGCTCAGCAACAAGATAAGATAAAAATATAAGCTTTAGGTTTGTTGCGTATGGTCCAGACGGCACTGGAAAAGTATAGCAACACATTCATTGTTGTTCATTTGTTTATAAACCAAAATGGCAGTGAGACTTTCATTCAGCAAAAACAAGAAGCCACCGCTTTTCCCCACTGACCAATATAAATAACTGGATGGCGCATTCCTCATTAAGAGGATTAAAAAGGGTGACGCCACTGGACGCCATATTGGTAGGGGCAATTTGGCATTTAAAGGTTTAAACTTTTTAGTGGCATTTTTATTCGAGATTATTCCAATATAATTAATTTGATGGGAAAATTTAAATTAAAACTTTTTACTAATTAAATATTATCTTTTTGGTTTGGCAGAGAATATAATATTTACGAAACACACACTGCTTAATCAAACCTTACACACATTAAAATTTTGATATAAAGTATTTAAAAGCTTATTTTTAATTAATTAACATTTTACTTTGGCTAATTGTTAAGTTTACTTTGTTTACCTTTACAATACTCTGTTTCTGGCATTAAAAATCAGAATTAATCAAACAACCGTTGCACACACGATGACATTTCTTGCCACTACTAAGATGGCGGATGGTGACGTCCAGTTTTTCGCCGGATGCGCCATCCAGTTATTTATATAGGTCAGTGCTTTTCCCCAACAAGGTTTTTCTTGACTTGTTGGGGAAAAGCGGTGGCTTGTTTTTGCTGATTTCATATCCACAGGTAATTGGTTACTTTTCGTTATCTTTATAGACTTTCATTCGATGAACGTAAGTGGTTACAAATGTGCTATTGGAAAGTGGAGAATGTTGTTGAAGTTCAACGACGTTGTAGAGTTGAATTTAGAACGCGAACAAGGGGTTCCACCCAACGCCACCTAAAGACAAGGCAGGCCTGTTCACTGAAATGTGATACATTGTTACATCATCTAAGTAGGGCATTGTTATTCGTATTTCTGCCAATAATAGGAATTGCACTACTATGATGATGTAACAATGTATGACGGTTTCTGTGCAGAGGCTTTCTCTTTAGGAGGTGTTGATTTCTACCACGGTCTATAGATATTCATGGTCATCGAGCTCCATTGTTAAAAAGAAGCTAAAGTTTCTAGCTCCCGGTAGGGCGGGAACGTTATAAAAAAAGTGGCGCTGCATGTACAATCGGCCCAACTGCGCCTGCAGCGCCGCCCTATCGGCAGATAGAAACTTTACTTTCATTTTCAGTTTCAATGAAAAACTCTATCGCAGATCACGGTCGGCCTTAGTCAACACCACCTCTACTCAAAGCCTGAGCGCGAAAATTTCATACATTGTTACATCATCATACCTAGTCATAATTTCGAGCATATTATTAGTAGAAATGCGATTAAAGATGACTACTTATGACGTTTTAACAATGTATGACGTTTCCGCACTCAGGCTTTCTGTTTAGGTGGTGTTGTGTTGCCTCTACTCAAAGCCTGAGCGCGAAAACGTCATACATTGTTACATCACTTACGGTACGGTATTGTTAATCATATTTTAACCAATAATAAGCCCGAAATTATCCCTATCGTAGGTGATGTAACAATGTAGGATTTTTCCGTGTAATACTCTCTAGGCGGTATTGCCTTAATGCGTTCTATGCGGCACCTGGCGCGATCTGTTTTCCTTAGCTTCTCAAAACAATGGAAAATGGCCGAAGTTCGATGACCATGTATATCTATAGACGTGATTTCTACCAATAACAAGCCCTAAATTTGACCGCTTGATGATGATGTAACAATGTATGTGATTTCAGTGAACAGGCCTTGTCTTTAGGTGGCGTTGCTCCACCTCACTTTGATGTCGATGTGAGAACTTTCCTCGATTACAGATGTATAGGACGAAGAGGAAGTGCTACGGAGTTCCCGCCTCGATCTCCTGATTTAACCCCTCTCGACTTCTACCTTTGGGGAACTTTAAAGAACACGGTGTACGCCACAAACACTGACGGAATAAGGAGATCAGATTGAATATTCCATCAATGATTTCCATTAGCTACAATCCAGTCGGTATGTCGCTCTGTTCGACGTCGGTTTTGGGAGTGTACTATGGCACAAGGTGGACGTTTTGAACATGTACGGGCTTAAGGAAATTTAAGGAATAAAATATAATAAACCTTATATTTCTATCTCATTTCGTCACTGATTTATAACATTTTAAAGAGTGTATACATCAATTTGGGACACACTGTACAATTTTCCCCACCTGTCTGACAATATGTGGATACAATCAGTGCTTATCCCAGCGATGCAAATACAGTAAGTAGTAATCGGACGGAGCCAAGTCTGGTGAATAAACAGCATGCAAAAGTATTTCCCAATTAAAGGCCTCAATTGTTTCCTTGACCAGTTATTTATTTATTTAGCGTATGGCGCTACACACCAACTAATGCACAGTGCGTAGGTAGTCAGGAGATCACGTTAAAGTGATTGTTTGACAGCCGATTTTTTATAGTTCTTTAACTAGAGTTATGAAATGATGATGAAGGGATGATAATGAGAAGGGACAAACAAACACAAACATCCATGCCCTCGGCGAGATTCGAACCTGCGACTCGCTGGTTTCGAGAGTGGAAAGACCTGCGCCTTAACCCTCTCGGTCACCGAGCCGGCTTCCTTGACCAGTTTTGCTATGTGTGAAGCAAAATCACTTTGTGTTGCCTTTTTTGATATTCTGATCACTTTTCACGCAAAGCTTGATTCAAATCGTTCATTTGTTGTCGGCAGCAATCAGTATTAAAGGTTTGGCCAGATTTAAGCAGCTCATAGTGGATCATACCCTTCTGATCCCAACAAACACAGAGCATCGTTTATCACGTCAAAATCGCCACTTTTGAATTTTTTAAATCACTCAAAGCACAGTGATTTACCAAGAGCATGCTCACCGTAAGGCTTCGACAAGTATTCGATGCGATTCTGGTGTTTTCTTCAAATGGTAACAGAAAATCAATGCTGTCCGCAAATCGTTGTTTCCAGGCACAAAATTCGACATGTTCAACAGTATTACAAACTATGCTGTTGTATGAAACGTGTACTGTTGTGAGTGGGAAATCTTTGTCAGATGTCAGAGTAAGAAAATGGCGCCAAAGACGCGGTTTGACGGTAACTACGTTGACAGCTAGGGCCATCTATGGGCAAAATCCGGTTTCATATTTACAGACCTGGTATATAATTCTCTAATAAGTTTGGATACACATTATCTATATATTCCTTAACGGACGTCACTATATTATAAAATCCATGTGGAGAAAAAAAAAATCTCCAATCAATGGCTCAGTAGGCAGAGCATCTTCACCAATTTGATGAACTTTGCAGCAATTAGCAATTTCAACAATTTCGCAATTAAGAATTTCGTCCTATCTCTTCGGTTTGGAGAATGTAATTTTCATTTGGCATAATTTGCATAGTCAGGACCTGTCTGATTGGACCATTAGTCTGCGTTACCAGATTTTAGATATCTATCTTAATTTTTGAGTTATTTGAGGAGGGCCAGACTTAAAAATGTCTATTAAATTTTCAACGATGTTAAAAATATCGTTACCAATTCATAAAGTCGGTCGTTCTGTTTTATATTTTTTGGAATTTTTTTTTTTTTATTTTCACTTCAAATTCAGATAGAGCATCAAAAAAGTAAGTATATTTAACAGTGATAAAAGGTGCACATGTCCTATCTCTTCGGAAAAATGGCCAAAATGACGGTTAAAATTAATCAACTTGGTCCTTCGAGCCGATAGATAGATCATGTCCACCAGTCTTAATGTTTTATCCTAGCTTCGGTTCAATTTGTTTGCATTCATTTAGTTCTAATTCTCTCACACAAATTTTTAGCAAGGTTTTATTAGACTGATTTTAAATAAATAGAGGCAAGTCATTCTTATATTTTCTTATTTTCATACTGTTCATAAATGAACTTTTGGAATTTCCAAATAAGGTTTTTGAAAGATTGAAAGTTTATAGATCATTGCTGCAATTGGTAACACCGGGTAGTGATGGAACCTTACTCTTGATTATCTGATCAAACAGAAGGAAATATTTGAAATACATACAGTACATCTGATCATACCGATAACTGGAAGTACCGATGACTCTATTTCTTTCGCTAACTAAAACATTTCTTGCTTTTATTAAAGTATTTCCAATAAGGATTTTTAGGAAGAAAAAGATTAGTTAAACGTAATTTTTATTTTATTTTTTTACTTAAAAAAAAGTAAAAATCCAAATCCGTCACAGAAATCGGGTTGTTCGCTAAAAGCAATATTTTTCTCGCTGGCATGTTTTAAAATCCGTTATATTTAACGGAATATACTGCTTCAGCCATTGTCCATAAATACAAATGAAACTAAAACTTCCTTCCCCAAAAGAAAGGCGATTTAGTCGAGAATGGTTGATTTGAATTTTGATGAGATTGTCCTAAAGGATGTTCTTTCCCTCGCCTTCCTACGAAATTCCCCTGAAATTTTGGTTGAATTGATTAAAAAACCAGGCAAAGCAACGGTGATCGAGCGAAGCTGCGGTTGACGAAGTAAAAAAGAAAAAAAGACAATGGCATGGGAGCGAGTGATTTATATATATAAAAAAACGACTGAGTAGAGAGAGAGGGCGAAAGAACTTACCAGCTCGCTAACCAATGGAATGGACTTCTTCCGCGGTCGAATGTCCGGCATTGAATCGATGTCCCTGTAGATCTGCAGATGATCTGGAGACCTGCGAAAGACAGATGAACACGACAATGTCAATCGAACGACACTCGGAAAAAAATAAAAATAAAAAAAAAAAGTGAAAGAGAATGGAGCAAGGGTTTTTTGTAAACTAAATCAAAAAACTTAAAAATGAAGAGTTGAATCAATTTCTGGTAAATAAACGTCCCGCTGCACTTCATGGTAGGTTATCGGCTGGAAGCTCTTATTTTGATTAAGTCCATATAACAATAGAGAAAACTAGAAACGACAGAATGCAATGAAAATCTCTTTTATCACAATATTTTGTGTTTTATACTTTATATTTGTTGTGGCAAAAGGGGGATTTCACTGCATTCTTGAAAAAGTTTTAAGCCAACAAACATAAGATAAAATCTTGTAACATTCCAAGGAGGAGCTTTAGCTATGACGCAGCAATATTTCTAAATTTGTTAAATAAGTTTTGAACATTGAGCGGAAGAATTTCAAGTTACCCTAAATTTTCCTTTTTCTCGAATGCTTTTTATCGAAATTCCTGTACGCTCTATCGCTTCTCACCATTACGCATTTATACGTGCAATGGCCCCAAGTTGCGCCAAAAAAAAAATTCAAAAGATATCAGCTCTACTTTACACCCTCTTGCTCTTTCTTAAATGTTTACAAATTTTTATTATGAGAAAAAATTGATTATTGTTGATTATTCATCCGTTTGTTCTCACTATGCTTAATATACTTAACATCAATTAACGTACCCTAAAGAGTAGACAATAGAGAGTTTGCGGCAGTGACTTTCCCCTTATAAAATGTGGCGTTACGGGAAAAGTCATAAGCGTAACGAAATCTACGTTAGTTATAAAAATAAGGGAACCAATCAGAAATTCTCCGCTATTTACGTCATTGCGGTGTCACTCGCAAATGGCGGCCAGAGGATATTAGCTGCCGATCTGCTAAAATGCCGCCAAGACAAACGAGATTTAGGTTTACAAAAGACCCGTGGACAAATAACCTAACGTTATCTCTGAAGATATTTTTACCTCCGACCTCATCATGTGACCAATTTATAATGTATTGTAAGGTTTACATATCACAATCGGCTTGAGTGAAATAAACTGAACCTTATGCTTAACTCTAACAAGACTTTATAACGTAAAGGAAATTTTGTAAAACAGCTTTTAAAGTCCTTGGACAGAATCCTCTTGATTTTTAACGCCATTATTTTGTGAAGTCAGAAATCAGGAAAAACTCTGGATGCGCCAAATCCGGAGAATACTGCCGCAAACTCTGTAATAAGTCGATCAAGATGTTTACAAAATTTTAATTTCATTTTACGAGGGTGAATCAAAAAAGTAATTTACACTCTGAAACAGTAAAAACAGATGTAAGTTAAGATTCCATACACATATTTTGAGGAAACGTGCACTATTTATTTCACTTTTCTACATAATCACCCAACAATTGTAAACACTTGTCTGAACGTGAAATTAACTTTTCCATGCCGCTGCGGAAAATCCACTCCAGCGTTTCTCAACCAGATAAGCACTGCGTCTTTGACGTCGTCATCAGCGCGGAATTGCTTTTCTCCGAGGTCGCATTTCATTTTCCCGAATAAATGATAGTCACATGGGGCTAAGTCGGGACTGTATGGTGGATGTAGCCACACCTCCCACTTTGACAGCAGTTCCTGAGTAACGCGAGCTGTGTGCGATGTGGCATTGTCGTGCAGACACACTGCAAATTTCCTTATGGATTTCAGTGCAATTTAAACCTTTCGCCCACAAAAAAAAAAACGAATTGTTTCACGAATCTCCAACTTAAAGTGTACAACCAGTTGCTGCGCCATGATAACAATACTCTGCGTACGCAGTATACGCATGAACAAGTGGGATCATGCCACGCTGCAGGCAAACGGGGATCATCCTTAGAAACGGCGAATGATGTCGGCGCTCTTCGACCACTGGTGCTGAGTGTAACTTACTTTTTGATTCATCCTCGTAGTTTCATTTCATTTTTCCTTGGGAAGTCGGTCGTCTGTTGCCTATTTTTTTCGAATTTTTTTGATTTTGACTTTAGATTCGGATAGATAATCAAAAAGTAAAATAAAAGTTATAATAGACACACACCTCCTATCTATTAAGGAACATGCCTAAAATGGCAGTCAAAGTTTGGTCAGAGTCAGTTCAACAGAAGATATGGTTTTAGAACTCGTAAATTCCTCAATGCTACGATTTTTCAACAATGATTATCAATCATTATCAATGTATAAACTTTTGCAATACTAGCGCCAACTGTTGAGCTCTCACTGAATCGCTGGAAAACAAAACATGTTTTTTGCTTTGAAAAATTGAGCTTATTGTCAAAATCAATATGAAAACTAGTAAGCAGAAACAGTTCAGTAGTTTTTAGGTTACGTGAGGCTTTGAGATGAACAGTTAATCTAGAAGGCCTAACAGCTGGTGCTCGTCTAGCAGGAGCTACGATTTAAAAATGTGCTAAAAACTAAAAAATAATATTACGCTTTTAAGTTATCGTGCAAACGGCGGACGACCGGACAGATAAACTAAACATGCCTTCTTATAATTAGCTTTTAGATAAAGCACTTAATAAGAGACGGATCAAAATAATACCAGTCCATAGAAATGCGATTTACTTACAAATACTGTATTTATCCAACCCCGTTTTTAAACTTTAACATAAAAAAAAATCAATAAATGGTGGGAAATTTTAAAACCATATCAAAATTATGAGGAAAATGTAGACGTTCTTAATTTATCACAAAATAATGAATTTCTCATCAATTGCAATCGCTTGAAAATATGCTCATTTCAACGATTTCTACTCACTGAAAAGTCAGTTTAGCATTCTCAGACTGGCCATTTTTTTAAAACTTTAAATGGGAGAAAAAAATTAACCGATCGAGAGGAGCAAAATAAAAATTGAAAAAAATTGATAACCCATATCTAAGAGAATATCTTCAGGCCTCTTCTTTGTTCCTTGATTAAAATCATTTGTCAATTGTTGCGTAGTGATTGTTTCTCCTTACAACGACGGCGGTCTCGCTAATGATTGATTGTCTTTGAGCTATAGTTACCCCTTTTAGATAAAAACTTTGGCTCATTTTTCTAACGGTTGAATATCGCACCTTTCAAAAATCCAGTAAGTTGCTTCGTTGTTTCAATCGTGGCTCCAGCTAAACGTGCACCAACAATGAATCCTGAAGTCAGTTAGGTCCCCCTTTTTCTCTATGCTCATCAAATCCTAAGATTAGACTCAACAACTTCTTAAATAAGTACATGCTTGAACCACGTGACGGCAAACTACGAGGATTGTTCGTTAGAAATACGTTTGGAATGCGCAGGCGCGAAGGTATCGCACAGACAACGGAAAACAAGTTGTTCATTTGCATTGTTTAATTACAAGGGAGGCGTCTGTTACATAGAGTAGGTTTTTGCTTCTTTTAAGATTTGTGATTAAGTTGGAAGGTGGCGTTCATGGTAGATAATCCGTCCAAAGATAATCTGCGTGCTGCTATTCAATTTTTTGGCCGCTGAAGGGCGTCAGCCAATGGACATTTTTACGAGTATGAAAGCTGTTTACGGCAACCAAGGTATTCTCTTATGGCAGTGATGGTTGAATGGTGCAGGAAATTTTGACAAGGAAGTGGGCCAGTTCATTATCTACTTTCTCAAGTGAGTATTCTCAACTGAGTCTTCAGCAACCTAAAAAATGTTAGAGAGTCAGAAATTGCTTTACGTGCCAATAGGCCCATTAACATTAGGCAACTCTCTGATATGTTGAGCATCAGTTATTCTCAATTCCGACGCTGACTGTCTGAAAATAAGGGCGAGCTTCGTGCAAAATTCAAACAAAATAAGAGTGAAGGAATAAAGAAGAAAGAAAAGGAAAAAAGAAGCGAGCAAAAGCGCTTTACAGAGAAAGCACCCCCGCCAGGAATAAGAGAAGACGGGCGAAACCAAGAACGAGCGAAGAGAGTGAAAAGGGGAGGAAGGAAGAGAGCGAGAGAAGAAAAATCAGGGAGAGCGAATTTGGATTCCGTCGAGGACGGTCAGGAAAAACGTGGAAAAGAATAAGACGAATGACTATGGGAGTAAAGAGGAAACGATACGAATGAGTTTGAAGAAGGAAGTGGCCTAAGAAATTATCGAGAGAGGAATGGAAGAGACTTTAGTAGCTGGTGCAAGAGAAGGAGGCAAGCGAAGGAAAATATAGCTGAGGAACGGAGGCGAGTGCAGGCGTTAGAGGCGAATCCATTGAGCAGCACGGAAACGTCCGCAGCTACAGGAACGTCGAGCCGAGGAAATTTCTACTGAGGAAAATAGAGAGCAAGAGGCATTGCGCGAACTGGCGCCAGCTTCCGCGGTTTGTCCGGCTTGCGTACGGACACAAGCCAGCCGATATTCATGTGAGTGCGCACCCCTTTCCATAGTTGGCGATAATTTCTAGTGACTTGAATTATAAGAATTTTAACTGGATATGTGACACCTGACTTTATTGTATGTATTTTAATGTGCATCTCATTTTTGTTTCATGCTTACGTTAGCCGCCCCCATTTCCCGAGCCTCTCTCTGGCACACCGACGCCAGTGAGCTCTTCGCAGCAATTTGCAAGTTCGTCCCACAAGCGACGCCTTATTTTCGATAGGACTAACGTCCGACGCATCTACTGCTTTATTGAAAAGTAAGTGTGTTAGTTTTAAGTGGGAAGTTATACTGTCGAGCTTTAGACATCGCTACCGCCATCCCTTAATCACGTTATCACCTTCGTGCTAATACTGCTTCTTTGTGTCTTCCCAATAGGAAGGAGCCCCCACCCTCCTCATGGTGAGCATAGGACCTTTCTTGGTTCCTTAGTAGAGAAGCACGAGGTCTTTCCAAGCGATACGGTGGCCCACGACGTAGCGTCCTCGGAAACCACGACTATTTGTGTTATGTCATTAGCAATTTGAAAGACTATTATTTAATGTTAACTACATTACTAGCCATCAGCCTTACATCATTCTGTGTAATGTACTTTTTGTTACAATATTAAAATTAGTTTATTCTACAATCACCCTCCCTCTTTGCTGTCACACACACACAGAGGCTTGCAGGAAAGCCGTGACACTGAGCAGGGTTTGTTACGTATTACGCCATGGTTCCGCCAACAATTGCAGAAATTTTACAAATGGGAATCTGTAGACTAGTGCACCAATAGGATTCGTGTTTTAATAGAGATTTCTTTTAAATTCTTTGAATAGAAATTGCTTCCCAGCCTCTAAACGTGTTTCTATTGAACAATCCTCGTATTTTGCATAGAAGCGGATTAAAACAAATTTACGCATGTTTCACGGAGAGTTCTGATTCATTGGCCTGCGTGTGCAGGTATTTGGACAGCTCGCTTTAACTGCAATACTATCAGTCGTAATCGATAGCATTGCTCGCTTTGAATGGAAACCAAGTGGGAGTACAAAGAGGAGAGAACAAGGAAGGAAGCGTTTGGCTTTTGCGCTCAGTCGCTTCCGGCATTCACACTTGGTCGTTTACTCGCCAAAAGCCCTCCACTTCTCATTGCATGAAAGATTAACTTTAACTCAAAAGAAAACAATGGGAAGGGGGTGCACGTGCAATTTCTCGTGCTCGTGAAATCATGCCGCGGAATAATTGTCTGAAGTTGAAGGGCATTTTCTCGTGCTATTCTTGGACGACTTGGTCCACTGCTCCTTTCCCTTGAGTGCTACTGCTGTTGCTGGAGTGTCTCGTTTCAAGTTTGACAAATCGCTCTCCCCCGTTGAATGGATTAAGCGAGACGCATCCAGTCGTGAAACAGAGTTCTCAAATACACTCTTGTTTTTAATTGCCATTTATCAGAGACGGGTGTTCTTTTCTCCAATTCTTCAGAAGCGCCAATGTTTTACAAATGCCTCGTCCCAATTTCTCCTCGTTCCATAATGATTCGCAGAATAAACGACGCTAACGCCCCCTTTCCATCCGCGCCTTCCTCGTCCATTAAAGGAATTCCTTCGGGTAACTAATGTTTGACGTGAAAAGGTTCTCGGGGGTCGACTGACTGGCTAACCAACTCGAAAGACAAATGATTCCCCCCCCCCTCCTCCCGCAACCTTCCTTAGCAGCCAAGAGAAAGAAAGAAAGAAAGAGAGGCAAGTAGGAAAGCATTTCATCTCATAAAATTCCATTTATTCATCAGCAATGTTGAAAATTAGAATACATACATTCAAAAGATTGATTAAATTAGAGCCTCTCTTAATGAAAACTCGTCTGAGGGCCTGGTTACGGCGTGTTGGGCGCTTTATTTATTATGTATTCATTTGTTTATGTACTGAAGCGGAAATTGCAACGATATAAATTAGGGAGAAAGAGGAATGGGATGTTCGACATCAATCCATAAATTCTAGCTCAACGTCTGAAATTAAAATTTTAAAGAACAAGGTTTGAAGAGCACATTACCTTTAACTTGAGTTTTAACATTCGCTAAAATTTAGTACAAGTTTCGAAATACCGCAGTTTGTTTTTCACGAGCTCCATTATAAAAATGAAGCACGTGCGTGAACGTGCTAAAACAATATTACTAAGTAATAGAACGCTGTCTGTCATACCTTCGAAAATGGAGGCCTTAGAAAATAACGGCAGAAGAAAATTTATTGGCGCCTTTTATACAAAGAAAAAAGGAACAGGGCAAGTCTTTCACTGTAAATACTTTTAAAAAATATGGAAATACCTCGCCAAACTATTTCTGTTGTGGACAATGGGGACTCGCTAGAAAGGAAGCAGAGTTCTGTTCGCAAAGTTTAAAAAAAAAAAATGACGGATGAAAGGAAGTCTAAATTGGTGACTGAAGTTATTGGAGTCTTGGATCAAACAACGAAAATAGGGTAGCAAATAATACACAAATCTCCTATTATTCGGTGTATGGGTGAATCAGGAGAGAAACGTAATTGTAAAGAAACTCATTAAAGAAACGCCCACTCCAAAAATCAAAGTTAAACAAGCTAAAAAGGGGATGTGTTCAAAGCAAAGTCGGACATTTCCATTATAATGGATGATGAATCGTATTTCATACTATGAGGTGGGCTAATAATCTGGACCCACCTAAATAAAACCTAAGCGTTATGGGTGAAGCTAATAATTTCAACCGAGGGTTAAGTCCTGCAATTTTCCAATCGTTGGATTGGCCGACGTGGACAGATGGAGTGGCCTCTAGATCCTGGGATTGACCCCAAAGGATTTTTTACCTCTGGGTCACTTGAAGGCTCTGGTGTAAACAGACAAGATACTGAACACTGAACGTCTAAACCAGCGTATCACAAAGGCTTGTCAGAGTGTATCACCCCCAATATGCTCCTGAACGTTTAACGTGAACGGGTTAGATTTGACAATCAGAAACGGCGGGTAACACATTGAACACATTTGTGGCATTTTGTTAATTTGGAAACCAGCACTTGTGGCCTTTGAGGTGAATGTTTTGTATGACCAAAAAGCTGCATTAACTGAGAATGGTAAGATACGGAAAAATAATACGGCCATTACGTTTATCAGAAAATTCCACGTGCATTTCATAGATCACATGGCCCTCTTCTTATTTTAAAATTTAGAGATGTAGGGAAGGAAGAGTTAGTCTTGCCGATAAACGGTGTTCTTTGGCGGCCTACTTCAGCGGCAACACTAGCCATTATCGAGGACATTAACAACACAAACAGATAAAGCAGCTTGAAAGAAGTGAGTGAAATGTTTCACATATCCTATGGATCTGCGTGGGATATACGAAAGACAAATTGAAAAGGGAAGAAAAAATTCCGCGACCTGGATACGAACCGGGGACCATGCCTATCGCTGGCACTGCTCTAACCAACTGAGCTACCGCGGATATGAACAGCTTTGCTGTTACAAGATATCCAAATAAACTTCATTGAAGCCACAACGCAGTAACTCAATCGGCAGAGCAGGCCCCGACTCGAAGGTCGGGAATAAACCTTACCCTTTAACCATCAAATAAATTGATGAAAATAACTCAAATATAAGATAATAACTGAAGAAACACTCCAATATTTCGAAAGACAAATTGAAAAGGGAAGGAAAAATTCCGCGACCTGGATTCGAACCGGGGACCATGCCTATCGCTGGCACTGCTCTAACCAGGTCGCGGAATTTTTCCTTCCCTTTTCAATTTGTCTTTCGAAATATTGGAGTGTTTCTTCAGTTTTTTGTTTTTATTATTATTATTATTATTATTATTTTTTATTATTAGTACTGATAATCCAATACGTCCATCCAGGGCCAGTATGGCTAGAAACCGACGAGTTGGGTCCCTGGATGAACCTGGATTAACGACTGCTGTATGAGTTATTATCTTATATTTGCGTGGGATATGGTGCATGAGAAACTTGGATGCGCAAAGGTTATTCGCGTTGGATTCCAAAGAGTCTGACACCAGATCAGACCGACAACAGATTGGCGTGTAGTCTGCAACATCTGCAGCGATAAAACGACGGGGAAAATGCGTTTCTGAATCGCATTGTCACAGGAGATGAGTCCTATGTCTTGCACTTCACACATTAGCCTAAAACTGCAAGTATGTTGTGGAAAATCCACATTCTCCGCTTCGCAAAAAATTCAAAATTTCTCCTTCAGCTCGGAAGATTATGCTTACAGTTTTTTGGAATATGCAAGGCATCCTATCCTACTTGCAGAGTTCCTGCCTCCTGGGTCAACCGTCAACGCCGCTACCTATTGTGAAACGTTGACTAACCTGCGGCGTGCCATTCGGGATAAGTGGCCAGAAAGAGGAAACGATGTTCGACTTCTTCATGACAACGCACTCCCGCATATGACCAATGTCGTCAAAGCAAAACTGGTCCGTTTCGATTGGGAGGTTCTAGACCAACCAACCTACAGTCCGGGCTTAGCGCCCTCAGACTGCCACCTCTTTGGTCCCATGAAGAGATTTCTGGGTGGTCAGAGATTTGAGACTGACGAGAAACTCAACTATGCCGTGCGCCAGCGGGGTATTCTGACGAGGAACTCAAATATGCCGTCAGCAGGATATTCTGAAACTGGTTCAGCGTTGGGATAAATGTCTAAATCGTCAAGTTGCCTACGTGGAAAACTAGATAAAGACGTACAGTTTCAGCTGCACTTAGTTGTTTACCTGTATGTTTTGTAATTTTCTTTGATAAAAATAAATAGCGTTACTTTCTGATCGCTTTTGAGTACTTTTATCGTACATTTGAGTTCAGCAAAACCTGCCTCGCTGCCTAGTTCACTTATGTCAAAACGGAAAAAGAGTACAGCATATACGGACAAGGCCTGTATATACGGTAAATATAAGTATATTATGCCATGGAGCATTATCGCCTACGCTGAAGAGGATCTAGGCGCCTGTACTTAAAACTAAGATTGGCCACTCTCGTTTCTTATTTGCCTCTTCCTTACAAACAAGGGGTATAAAACTAAAGCTTTTGTTTCGTTCTCTTTCCCTGTGCCAAAAAATGCCAACTATTTTTGTGGTCAAGTGGATTTTGTGTCTCCTGGTTCTTCACAAAGTGAATGAGGGAGGATGGGGGACCAACATTTTGAAGACTCGTAAGTTTGGTTTAAAAACCATAATTTGAAGAAGACCTCATCCTATGTACCAAATTTTAGTGAACACAATCATAATTAAAGTGAAACATTTCTAAAATGAAGACATTGCTAACATGTTTTTAATTTCTCCTTCGAATTAAAAACAACAGTTAAGAAGAGTAATTTATTCAAAATCGGATAATTCCTTAATGAATGGCAAGGGGAAGGAAGATAAAACTGCTCTCTTTCCGATTTCTCGTCTCTTTTTCTACATTAACTCGCTGTTTTCTTCCACTGTTTTCGAGCCACCGAACCCAGGAACCAATTAAGGGCGCCCAACAATTTCTTTTTCCTTTCTTTCTTGTTGTGTTCTCCTTCTTCCTTCCTTTACCTCTCCATTCATGCCAGCCTCTTCCAAGGTGAAATTCAAGCGACTCATCGATTAACTTTTGAGGAAACTAAATAACGAGACAGAGGCAAGAAGAAGTTAAAGGGGAGAAGAGAAAGGAAGGAAGGAAGGAAAACGCGCATCCTTTGCCAGCCGACAACCAATTAGAATGCAATGTTTGCAAAAACCAAGAGACGTCCGTGACTGAAATACGAGGCTCATTCGGAATTTCGTTATAGAGTGCGCCGAAGCATGACGATGAAATATGAATGGCTAGGCGACTTCCCGCTGATTTTAAACCGAAGTCTTAGAGAGGAGGCGGCTTGATTTGTAGGGTTTATTAAAATTTTTGACATAAATGCATATTCCAAATAATCTTGAACTTTTGTCCGTCCTTTTTCGCTTGGTCATGTCTTACTTGCGCTAGATTAAATTAGATCATATTATAACGCCCAGATGCGAAACTGCTCTCGATAACAGAACCAATACGCAAAAGGTGACCTTTGGAGAGCAAATGAGAGCGGAAATACGTTGTCGAGTCCAAGGAATGAGCAGAAGATCGGCGAAGTGAAAGGGCGAACGAGTCATTTAGGTCTCCTTTAATTTATACCCAATATCCAATTTGTGT
Source organism: Rhysida immarginata (assembly GCA_023313115.1). Lineage (NCBI taxonomy): Eukaryota > Metazoa > Arthropoda > Chilopoda > Scolopendromorpha > Scolopendridae > Rhysida > Rhysida immarginata. The sequence continues at coordinate 2,424,973 of JAHWFO010022369.1, forward strand.
CTTCTAGCACAAATGATTTTGCGAAGATGGCTTGATTCACAAGTCATCGTATTACAGCTATTAGACCAATCGAAAAGGAGTTTAATTACATTTTTACTGCTGTAATTTTCTCTCCCGATAATCTCTACCATAAACGATTAGTAGCAAAACCATAGTGGGATAACTTTTGAACGTAATAACAAATAGTTTCCAGAATGTTAGGAAGGAACTCCAAAAGTTTTATCTGATCTATTCGCTTATTGTAGAATTGCTCATAGGATGCAGATTAAAAGGCGGTGTCTCTATAGTAGACCATCATAACACGTGCTCACTTGCGAGTACTAACTAGCACTTGTTACAATTTTGACTGTGTAACTCGGAAACTTCACGTTGGAATTCAATCAAATTTTAACGGTATACAGAGTCTTATGTACCCTGTTATTACCCCAAATTTCATTATTCTAGGCTTTACAGAACCTGAGTTATTAACTTGTTGATCTTGGTGGCGGCATTTTTATTTCTGTTCATATCTCAGTTATCGTTCAAATTCGGACTCATGTTCAGATGAACTTTTTTGCTTAGAATCACCCATACTAACTCCCCTAGAAGTTTGTACAATGAATTCTGAGATACCCTGTATTTGGATTCAAGGCAAAATTGCCCTGGCAACGGCAACGAGTGGAATTGCAGCACTTCAATTAATGATCGAGCGAACGGCATATTCAGTGTTCAAGCTAGGCCTGGATCTAAATGTAACTTCAATCTGTAACATGCAGAATTGCTATGCAAAGGCAGATTCTGGACATGCGAGTTACTAAATCTATTTTTTTTTCTTATAATCTATGGGTGTTTAATGTTGCTTATTGCCTCTGCTCGGTTGCGCCGGGGACAACACCTTTATAATGAATAAAATTACTTACATTTTTGCAATGCTACTTTGGCGCGTTGGTTACATGGCGTATTCGACAACCTTGATATTATGGATTCGAACCCTTCAGAATACACTTTTTAAACAGAAACAACTTTGTTTCCCGTCTTCGTTTTGCCTTGACAAGCTCGGCGAAGACGGGAAGGTACGATTTTTATATGTCCGTCTTCACCGAGCTTAAACATTTACGTGACGAATTTGAAAATCGTCAGCATAAAACTGGTATATGTAACGCGTTTGGTTTGAGCATTGTTCTTCGACTGCACAGAAATATGCCACCCTTGCGTTCCGTACGGAAACATAAGCACATAGTGCAGAGGATCATACCACGGGTGATTTTCTAAAATCCGACGAACTCTACTTTCTGTGCGCTGGCGTAAAATAATATCACAATATGATCACAATATGCACTGACTCCCTGCCAGTTAAAAACAGGCTGAACATTTTGGATATTAAACAATACAACAACCAATTCCGAATAATCAGGTTCAATACAAGCTACAATGCTCAGCGGGAATAACGCAGGCAATTCGTTTTAATACCAAGAATACAGTTTCAGGCAGCTGATCATTTTGTAGACTTCACACGTCGACAATTTCCCGTTCGCCCAGCTTATGCAATGACAATTAACAAGTCCCAGGATCAAACCTTAAACAACATTGGTATATACCTAGAGTAGATAGATACTGACACCCCGCCTTCGTTCTGCCTTGAAAAGCTCGGCGAAGACTGGCATCTCAGCTAGTTACTTATAAATAAATTATAGACTAGTAAAACTAACGACTGAAGCATGACTTGTCATCGATAAGACACCGTTGGGGAAAGTTGCAGAGCTATAGGTAGTCAGGACGTGGGCAAAATAAACACACAAACAAGTGAAGTTAAATAAAAGTGTGTAAAATTAAATAAAATGGGAGTTGAACAGTACAGTTATCAGTAGGCGAATGAGGAAAAATGATTTTTTCCTAATGATATTCCCTAGCTTCTCTAATGAAACTATTTCAAGCTAACTTTCTCGAGAATCGATTTTTTTTTGCACAAATCGAGTCGAGTTGAAGGCAAACAGTTAAAAAGGAATTTTTTCGACTAATTACTTAAGGTGCAAATTCCAATTATTTTTGGAAAGTTTCTTACACTCATTTTTATATTTAGTTCCTTTTCTCTTTACTATTTTGCCTTTGTTCTCGAGTTGGGAAAAGAATTCATCGTCGCCAAACTAAACAAAAATGTAGGAAGCGAAGAAGCAACTCCGTGCCCGGAATTCATCCCAAAAGAGACTTTTTTTCCCCTTCTAGGGAGCTTCTGTTGCGATTCTTCTTCAATTTTTGAAAGCAAAGCCTGATCATTATCTTTCAAATTCAAAAGCGAAATCCTTTTCATTTTGAGGGGCGACTGAAAACGCACCAAAGTGTGACGTGTCATTTATCTCGGGTAACCGGTTCTTCCCCTCCGCTCGCAAACGCACTTTTCCGGAACATTCAGTTTCTATTTGAAGGGAAAATGCTATTCTTATTTGAACTTATATTTTACGCACGGAGATTTCGTACGAGATTATAAATTTGTCTCTAAATCATTGACGTCTAAAGCTTCGCAGCCACGGGCCGCAAGACTTCGCCTCGTGGTTGGACGTCCGGGACATTAATATTGGCAGATTCCATAAATTTTTACAAACTCGATGTAGAGAAAGAGAGAGAGAGAGAGAGAGAGAGAGAGAGAGAGAGAGAGAGAGAGAGACCCGTACGAATCAATTCCTATTTCTCTGGAATGGGGCTTTTTATTTCTTTTCTCTTTCGCAAATTAATTATTTTTAGAAAGGACTGTTTGCCCAGATGGAACAAAGTCTCACCCCCGTCGTCTCTTTTCCCAAACACCACTCGAACATTTTCCACTCGACATTAATCCTGTCGGCGATTAATTTTCTTCTTAAAAATAACTTCGTCTCTTCGCTTTCATTAAAATTCACTCTTAAGAACTTTTAGTGTAAAAAAAAAAGAATAATTTATTCATTAAAACACTAAATTACTATTTTAATAAGTTTTCCACTCTTGCACATGTCTCTCAGCTAGAGTTAAGAGACGACTAGGTAATGCTAAAAAATTTTTTTCATGTGTCATTACATTAAGGTACGTTGAGAACTCGCACATTTATTTAGCAAGTTCCTAACATTTAAAGATGCAGAAGTAAAAGAGATGACGGAAAACCATAAATTCCAAGTACACTTCGGCCACAACCCATAAAAGATAATGCCCGCATCCTATGTCAGATGAACAACTAACTATAGGAAACTAAAATTCCTGGAAAGTCTCGAAATTTGGAAGAATCCCCTCGATTCATTCATGACCCACGACAGAGGCCCATTGGATTTATGACAATGGTCTTTTGTCTCCTGTGTTTTATTAGCATATCAAATAGTTTTATTACCATTTTCTGTGTTTTTATTTTGCAGTGTTTCTTATTCTTAACCAGTCAGATCACACTGCTCTCCTTTTAATGTTCTGTAATTCGTCAATTAATCAGATGGCACAAGTCTTTGTGCTTCTCGCCGCTGATTGGTCAATGTTATTTTAGCCCTTGCCTATATAAAAACCGCTTTCGATATTATAATTCGATGGCTACATATCGTATATACATATAAGCTTATTAAACGGTTATTTTGTGGAAGAGTGCTCTGGTTTTTCTTTCTATCTCTCTGATTACGTCCACAGATTCATAAGGTAAAACACCGTCGTCGACACCTGAAATATTGTTTTCTTTGCTCCCAATTCATTACAATGATGTGGATCAAGTTAACAATTAAACGTAGTTCCCACATGCGTAAAAACAACAACAGAAACCACAAAGGAGAAAATTTTATGACGTCACTTCCTACTTTCGTCTCTTCTGCCCGACCTAAAATTTAGATCGATCGACGGCTTCAGTGCAGTGCATTTGTGTTGGGCAAGAATGTCAAATTACAACAAAGGATGGCGCCTGGGTAGCAGGCTTCTGCTGTCCCATCCTTTTGAGTTTCCGCCATGTGGGACACCTTCAGGAGCAGAAAATAAAAAGGCTAAAAATATACACCTTGGTTTCTGCTCTCGTGTTTTCTTCCGACAGAATATTCCTGTTTTTTCGAGTTAGATTGAGTCATAGCCTACAAAGATAAGCAGAAAAAAAATTTGATGTCATTTCCTATTTTCATCTTTCTGCCGACAGAATATTCCTGTTTTTTGTTTTTCAAATTGGATTGAGTCATAGCCTACAAAGATAAGAGAATTTTCTGTCGGGCAGAAAGACGAAAGCAGGAAGTGACGTCAATTTTTTTTTTGCTTTATGGTTTCTGCCGTTGTTTTACGCATGTGGGAACCACGCTTTACATTTACTCTCCTAATTTAACGGCCCGACAACAAGGATCTTTAGTTTGGGGCGCTGTGCCGCACCGATAGCATAACGATACGTCGAAGGTATTCAACCGTAGAACTTCTATGAACCATGATGCTGCCAGTCCTTTGGCGGTATCTGGGGCTTACTTTTGAACAAGATAACGCCCGACCACATACGGCGCGACTTTCTATGGACTGTCTCCGTGCTTGTGACACACTGCCTTGGCCTGTTAGCTCTCTAGTTTTAACTTATTGAGCACATATGGGACGGATGAGGCGTCGCCTGTGATCAACTTAGAATGTCAACGAATTAGCCCGCCAACGATGTTATTGGCAAAATACCTCCCATAGCCTAATAATATCAAGTCTGTACACTTCCGTCGGATCTTTGATCTTAATGTACCGTTTTCTGTTGGTCATTTTTGGTTCGTACAAAAATTGTCGCAGAACTTACTTCTGGCGCCAGCGCATCATTATGACGTCAAAATTCTCCAGTCAAGGGAAAATTACGCTTTGGTAGTTAGCTTCAGGTGTCGAAAGCTGCGCAAGAAATTTTTTTATCGCGTTTATATTTCGTTTTATTCATGATATAAGAAACAAGAAAGGGAAACAGATTCTAAACAGATCATGCGCAGATGGAAACCAGGAATCAAATGAAAGCCCGGAGTGTACAGATTTGGTATTAATAGGCTATGATATTCCCGAGAATATTATTTGGAAACAATGATGCTGCGTTGGAAAAAAGCTGGCTAGACCTGTACCAACCCCATACTGGCCTGCTCGTTATAACGCTTTCCGTCAATAAATCATCCAATTGTTCTCAAGGCCTAATCACTTCTCCTTTTATACATGACCATTCCACGTAGCAACTTTCTAGTCAATTGCATACTTTCTTTCTGGGGCGTTGATTTTTCTGTCAAAGAATTATTTTCTTCATAATGTTTGTGATTTAGATTTAGACCTAATTTTCTTTACCTTACTTTGTCTTTGCAATTTAAAAGCTTTGTAACTTTTTTTATTAATATTAGTGAAAACTGGGTTCAAATTGTAACAACGTTAATTTCATTCCTAATACGCGTTTCGTTATTTAAACCATCGTCAGTTATGTTACAAGATTTAAATTTCAGCAATTTATATCCAATAGAGTTTATTATAGAATTGTATCAGTTACAATTGTATCAATTGTTATAATTTTTGACGTTGTTTTAAGAAATCAACACAGTGAGCAATGAAAACATAAAAGTGGATATTAAAAACGAGAGGAGATAAGGTGTGTAAAGAGAAAATTGCCCCGATGATTCGTAGGTTTTCGTATTCAATTTTCTTTAAAAGTCTTCGTGGAGAGTGAAACTGGTTTAACGAGGCGCCGTTTTCTGTGTAGATGGCACCTCCATCCCATAATCCTGGGAACGAATGGCGGCGCTGTCAGTCGGCCACCGTTGCTGAAGCCAGTTGGGTTCTTGGTAATCCTCCAGGAATTCCTTAACGGGCGGAGGCTCTTAATTCCTTTTCTTACGGTATGTAGTCCAGTGACAGGTCTTGAATTTTGGAATCGTTCCCTTTTCATCAAATTAGCATTAATTGCCGACTTTCGAGGGCAACGCCGTGAAAAGACGAACTTGGCAGCGAGGAGGAATCAGAATAAGAAAAACTTTTCTCGACAAGCACTTGACAGAGTGGCTAATTCGATTAACATCGCAAGGGAGCTTGAACATAATAACGAAACGACATCCACGACGACTCACCACCACCTGTATACATAATTGAACTCCCGACCAACAACTTAGCTGCTCTCCAGCCTTTCCCACGTTGACTTCGCTGTGTCTGATTAAGAGGATAAAAGTAATCTCTGACTTTGAACTACTAGAGGTATTTTACCAGAATTACACCACGCCAAGAAAATAAAAATTCAAATCAATTTCGCCTCTCGATCTTTAAAAATGGACATTATACGTATACTGAACACCAAGAAGTAATGGCTCCTGCTCATACTAAGTTAGCCCACAGGTAGCAAAATTAAAAAAATTAATCAATTTAAAGCCATTTTCAATATACTTATAATTTTCAAGAAACTTCAGGTATACAAGAAAAATGGAGATTAGTGTTGGGTCGATGCACAACATTATTCATGACAGACTGAACTTCAGAAAAATCTCCGCAAGAGGGAACTATGCGCCATTTGACACAAAAATTGAAAGGCTACGTGTGGATGTTTATCAATATCTTTTGGAACACTACAGAGCAGGAGGGAGATGGTTTTATTGGTCGTATAGTTGCTGGGTGTTGAAGCAAGAGAGCCAGCTTGGAATATCGCATCCATCTACAGGTCCAAATAAAAAAAAGTAAACTGAGCGCGCAGAAACCTGCAGGAACTATATTGACTGCTTTATTTGGACAGAAATGGGGCAACGAGTGTGAAAAGGAGAAATTCCCGAAGTCACGGGTCCAAGTGGTTCAGTCGAACCGGGGCCTGGGACAGTCAAGAGGCCCGGAATTCGTGTTTTGAATGGGGTCAGGGGCCCCGACTGTTTAAATTCGAACCATGGCCCGTTAACCACTTCCACCTTGACTACCTTGCACGGTCGGTCGCGGTAATCCGAACTAGGCAAGAGGTGTTCGGATTAGCGAGCAGTTCGGATTATCGAGTCTTTATGCTGTATTCGATAAAAAGGGAAGAAAATAAACCAAAAATAGTGATACGGTATGCTTCGGCATTTCACCATGACCACAAAAATTGCTTTCTTGCCGTATTTAAAAATTTGAATTTTTTTAAAAAATACACGTTTAAATGTTGGTAAATAATGGAGTTATTTAATGACGTTTACCTATCAAAAGATTGCCACCACCTAAACCCAGATATGTCATACATTTACAGTATACCACTAACTTTGCAACAAAATCAAAGCTGAAAGTTTCCTGGGCTTTTCAACTTTTTCTTGTTGGTTGAGCTCATTATGGAACTCGAGGGAATTAAAAACATACTCTAGGTGAGACTATTGAGAGGGGCAGTTCGTATTACAAGAGGTTCGTTCATCGCGACCGTACTTTAGTCCTGTGTCTGCGATAGCTCATTTGGTAGAGGCGACGAGCTTGATGTCGTGATCCCTGGTACGAATACAGGTTGCGGAATTTTTCCTTCCGTTTTTTCCATTAATATATTTATCTTATGCTTTGAACATTATTTCCTGTTTAAATTTATTACTTACGAATGATAAACCTGTATAAGAAGAAAAAAACTAACCACCCCCCCCCAAAAAAAAATTAATTAGATAGCGCTAAAAAAATTAATGTTTAAAGGTCCTATTACAAATTTCTTATGATCTTCGCTTATAATGTAGCTATAAACGCTTTCTCTTACAAGCTTAAAATTGTACGTTTCAATTAGGATTTTACACTTAAAAAATGGAAATTTTAATTTCCAAAAATTTGATGTTGACGCCATATGTCTAGTACATCTCAAACATTCAATACCATCATATTTGTAAATTGTAACTCTTGAGTAAGACATTAAGAGGTTTACAAAAGAAAGTATGTCATCTATTGTTGCAGAATATTCATTTCTTATTAAATTCTCAGCTATTACAAAACCTTATTAAAGGAAATAAAATTGAAATTAAAAAAGAAGTTGAAATAAATTTTCACGTTCATTCCTTTCAGGGGGCTTTCCGATGTTCGTCTTCGTGGTCAGCCATCGCTTTCCAGTCGCGTTGTCTACTCGTCACGCGTGTAATCAAGGATGTCGGCCGTGGTGTTTCGAGTTAGAAGCAATACGATGATGGGAAAGGCTTTCGTTGATTCAGTTTATAATTCATTCACCATCTTCACATCCAATCAACCTATAAGTGTGTGTGTGTGTGTGTGTTTGTGTGTGCGTTTGTGAGAGAGAGAGAGAGAGAGAGAGAGAGAGAGAGAGAGAGAGAGAGAGAGGGAGGGAGAGTGTAACTGACACAGACAGTAACTGCTGGTCTGAAGCCAATCTTTTGCAGTCAGGGAAACTGAATGAATAAAGAAGAGATACCGCCTGCTGTTGCACGAATGTGCACCCTGAATGACACGCACACAAAAATTCTAGACTAGGATCTTCTATTTTCCTTTCCACTGTTTCAGAACATTTTCTCCCGTAACCCGTGTCGTTCTCGTTAATTTAGAGAAAAATAAAATTCGAATTTCTAAAACTTCGAATTGACTTTAAGAGGTTATACAACCCATGCCAAGAGTATTGATCATTTTTTATATTTACAAATTCTGATCAAAATGCTCTGGAGGAAATCATGCATAAAAAGATTAGGAATCTGAGATTTAGAGAAGTGAATCCTTCTGCTAAAAATCTTCGAGGTAAATCTGTTAGCGAGTGGAGTTATCACAGTCTTGTGGAAAAAAAAGTATTTTGTATCCTCTGAGATTTTCAGTAATGAGTGCTTTAAAAGAAGAAAGACTGTGCATAAAATTTTGTTAGAAACCTGAAGAAGTGAAGCGGAAATCTTAAAAATGATACATATAGAGAGAGGGCTTTTGGGGATATTGCTACGAATCGTTCAAAACACTAGGTTTAAAAATCAAATAAATTGTCAGGAAGGCTTCAGCATCGAATAATGACCAAAAAAACTTAATAAAACGCACAAGTCCAATGATTCTACCAAGCCTTTTTTTCAGTATCTTCTGAGATCAGTGATATCAATGGTCATACGGAAGACGACTGTACGCCGTTCATTGATATATCACGCTCTCTAGAGTTAGGGAAGTCATTTGCTTATATCCGCCTCATTTGCTTTTATTTATGATTAAAGAATACATGTCTATACTAGTAGTTTTCAACATTTTCACAAAAGCGTACGACTAAAACAAAATTTTTTAATTATTGCATACAGTCAAACAAAATGACTAACAAAATACGGGTTGAGATGCAATGTTGAATCTGTTAGAACGTGTCAACGGTTCTTTTTGTGATCAATGAGTTCTACTTCACGTGATTAGCTTCTTCGTAATTGACTACAATGTTGTATTTACTGGATGAACTGTGTGATCTTCAGGATGAGAAAAAGCATCAAAGAAATTTACTACACAGTTAAAGACAGCAAATTTAAAAACAGTACAATTACAGAAACTCATAAAATAATTTGTATTTTTGAAATAAATTTCATTTTAAAGAACGTGTTAATGAAATTATTCAAATTACAATTTTGAAAGGGAAAAAATGTCAAATTTTATACATAATTTATCATCAAAAAATGTTTAAGAAATTTAATTTTAATTTAACATAAATAATGTAATTAAATATTATTTTTATTATTTTGTTGGTGTTGAGGTTGATTAAAATACTAAAAATTATAAATTCCACCTACGTTTGGTTAAATAAAATAAAAGGCGAACTGAAATAAAAAACATAAAATACTTAAAAGTAATATAAATCATTTTTAAAAAAAACCTTTTAGATATATTTTATGAGTCATTGAAAAAAAAAAGAATAAATTTAAAAATTTCTCATATTTGTTCACCGGAAAATATTTCCATTAGTTATTTTTAATTGGTTGCCATAACACAGCAGCTTTTCAGGTGCAGCTAGTGTTGTACGTATGAATCAATTTTTATGCTCGAAGGTATGAATACACTCTATGAATTCATGTAGTGCGCCAAACTCGGTGCAACACATTCAACGCTGCATGCTTAAACTGAGCAATGGTACAGCTCTATTCTTTCGGTAACATTTTATAAAGTCTGCCGGTACATAACATAATTTTAGATGAGTACGAAAAAAAACCCAACAAATTTTTTTGACCGAATACGTGTTCTTATCAGACAGCACAGCACAGACGTCTGCTTCGATAAGGCCTCACAAGCTACTTAAATTGCTTTTACCATTTCCATTTCTCATAATTAAAGTCATTTCAAACCCTACAACACGTTTGCCATATCTCCATTCAGACAGATACACTTTATTTGAAAGTCTCGTTTCTAATTAAAGATGAGGCAACGCATCATGTTTCATTTCGTTTTATTTTTCTAGATATAGAAAGACATTCAGCCTAGCGGAGAAATTTCCAGTCTGACCATTTTCACGAATTTTTATTAAACTTTCCTCATCGGTTCAAAACTTCTAAGATGATGAGATTAAGAGTAGTGGAGACGAAACAGATACCGACATGGACAGCACGACTGCTTCCGTTAAGTAGACGAGCAACTCCCTCTCCAGTAATTTAGTGGTAATCAAATTGAAAAAAGTAAGAACTAGAAAAGAACTCCATCTACCAGAAAACATAAAATAAAGTTCACTTAAAAAAATAACCCCCCTTAACGTTAAAGCATGTTTAGGGTCAAGTACTCTATTGGTACTAGCGAAATCAACATTAACACAGTCGGAGGTTAAAGAAACAAATTTCTCAGGACGCATAAATGAAATGGTTTCGGCCTGTGTTATAAAGGATAACGATGGCAATCACCAGGAACCCCATTCGTGCTTCAGGCGAAAATGTTCACGAATTCAAGGCTTGTGTGTGTCTGAGCCTCTCGTCTATTTTTTTTTTTAAACCGTTTCTCCTCTTCTTGCGAAAACTTCACCTCGACAGGCCTCACTGCCAAACGACGACACTTAATGGGAGATGGGATTTCACGAGTCTTTTCTCGCGAGGTTCCTTGAACAAAAAGGAGATTTAAAAAAAAAAGAAAAAAAAACTTAAAAGAGTAACCTAACATTGTGTACGTATTTAAAAAACGAAGAGAGCGGATGAAAAAAAGAAGAGAAACCACTTTTGTGTGTGCTGTCTTGAGTTGGCGGGCCCAATCTCGTTAATTTCGATTCATTCGCTCGAAACTTTGGTTGTTGCTGCTCTCTCTCTTCCATCGAGCCATCATCGCTCGTCGCCTCCTTTCTTTAGGCGTGATAAAAAATTAAACTTTCCTTCCTCGAGAATAAAAAAAAAATATAAAACAAATAAAAGAATAAGATCTTTCCATCATTGAAATTTTCTTGGGTTCTTTTTCCCGCTTTCTTCTTCCGTTTGCTTTCCTCTCCATCATGTGTACAAACCAGCCGTCGAACGATGGATGAGCCCAAAGACGAAAAAATAAGAAAAAAAAGTACATGCGAAACAAGGCGGTTGGCGGATGAAGAAACAGAGAGGAGGAGGGGGGTGGGAATAAGGAGGTGGATCTTTCAAAAGTGGCTCCTTTCGAGGGGCTCTTTCAAAAAATAAAACGGGAGCCACCCTCAGAAAAAGAGGAAACTGATGAAAAAGAAAGGGATGTTATCTAAAGTGGAAACAGCTTTCGTTTGCAAAGAGGAGAAATTCCAATATGCCTCCATGGGGCCCTTTCATCACGTTCAGAATCAAGGGCGGCATGGATTATTGATTGGAATCAAAGTGATGCAGCAAACCGACCGGAAAGGCTCAAGGAGAAGAAGAAGGACAAAGAATCACCAGAGAAGTGTTTCATTACCTTAAATTCAAATTCTGCACCATCGATCATAAAAAAGAATTGTTTTTGATTATTAAAAAAAGAGAAAGAATACTCTTCAGAGGCACTCAATAAAGATGGGAGATAAAAAAAATGTTCGGAGCAAGATCCTCATCCAATATTCAAATTAATTTAATTTTCAATCTTACTTTTACCGAGAGAGAGAAAGAAAGACAGAAAGAAAGAGAGAGAGAAAGAGAGAGAGAGAGAGAGAGAGAGAGAGAGAGAGAGAGAGAGAGAGAGAGAGAGAGAGAGAAATTGTTTACATTTCATAGAGCTGATCATCAAAGGTCAATAAACGGAATTTTAACCTCACAAGATCTATAATAAACCTTCCAAATTAAATTTGTACCCTTCAGTTTGAAACGACGCACAGTGGTCCAAAATTCCGAAAAGCTGGCCAAAATTTTAAAATATTATTAGATTTACACGAAAGTTAGTATATTGGGGTTTTAGAAGTCGCTGATTACGAATCTGAGATCCGAATAACTGAAAACAGCATAACAGAACCAAAATAGCAAATTTTGATGCCAAAAAGTGTCTAAACGAAGTGAAGTCGAATAGCGATTCTTGCTTGTGTCGTTCATGCGATATCGAAAGAGTGCCTTCCTTCTCTTGAGTAGACCCTTTGTTTATGGTTAAAAGATCTTTTCAAGCGTATCGATGTGTGAGCTGACGTACAGTCCGGTTCAGAATCGTTAATTAATTATTACAAACACACATGATACGAGCGTCACGAGACGCACTCACCGAGGATCTCGCCCTCGGATGCTTGAGAACAACCAGATATTTCCAATCATGCATCATATTTCTTTTAACGTCAAAATTCATATCGTTAACGAGTATTATTCAACGTTCTAAACAAAACCCATTCTATACTTTAAGTCTGTGTAGCAGAAAAAAATTACACAATTTGGTAGTTAATACTTTTACTGTTTAGGAGATTATTAAGGACAGACAAACATACAAATAAATGTGAAATATATATAACATTCACAACTGTACGTGTTAAGAATAATATTAATGTGACCTACTCAAAGTAAGAGATTTTCGGACAGAATATCTCTCTATACTACAATTCGATCTGTTTATATGCTTCACAAGCGATCAATGCTGAATAAATAGCGCGGAGCGCTACAAAAATCTATCGCAAAGCCAAAAATGCAGATAAAGGCCACAAAAGTTTTAACGATTCGAAAGAGAAAAGTGTAATCTAAGATATGGTATTAATTAGAACTTGGAATAAGCTGGAATGCATAACTATTTGGCTACTTGAAAATTTAATTCTTTTCGAAATATATCATATTATAAAGACTTAAATTTAACTTTAAAAAACTTA
>JAHWFO010022369.1:2452044-2507777 GCA_023313115.1 Rhysida immarginata
TCCAGCACCAGCAATTCAATGCTTTCATAAGAATCATGAGGCACGCGCAAAACAATGTAAAGGACAAGAATTCGTCACGGCAAAGCAATTATTAGTTTCATGAAAAAATGTAACACTTTTGGATCACCTAGTGTGTATGTATATATATATATACATATAAGGGTCGTACAAATGAAAACGAAAATTTGTGTGGGAAAAAAAGACGACGTGTAGGATCATAAGTTTTTTTTTCAACAACTGCGAAACCCCACGTGCAAATTAACAATAGATTGCAAGTATTGCATCACGTGAGGAAGAACGATAGCTCACGCTTCGTCCAAACAACATAATGGAGTCAACGAAACAGGAACAGAGAGCAGTAATTCGTTTTTTGACATGTGAAGGAGTTTCAATTTCTGAAATCCATCGTCGTATGCAGAACGTCTATGGAAATGACTGCCTAACCTTCACTCGTGTTTGGGCATGGAGCATGAGGTTTTCGGAGGGACGGTCATCATTGCAAGATGATCAACGACCTGGACAAGCAAAACAGCACCATCACGGATGATTTCAAAGCCAAAATTGACGCTGTCTTAAAGGAAAACAGAAGACTGACAATCGATGTCGTAGTTGCTGAAACTGGCCTTAGTCGTGGAACTGTTCGCTCCTTTATCAGGAACCATCTGCACTACAGAAAAATCTGTGCATAATGGGTCCCCATCATTTGACATCAGAACAACTTGGAGTTCGAATGGCCATGTCCCTGCAACATTTGACTCGCTATGAACAGGAAGGAGAGAATAATTTTTCGATTGAAAAATGGAAGGAAAAATTCTGCGACCTGGATTCGAACCAGGTCGACGTCTTTAAGACACCTTGAGACAGCTTGGCTGTCCGGCTGTCTGCGATAGCCCAACTGGTAGAGGCGTCGACCATGACAGTCGAGGTTCCTGGTTCGAATCCAGGTCGCAGAATTTTACTTATTATTTGAAATTTGAATTATCTTAAAACAACCCGCGGGTTGTTCCCCAACAGGCCAAAGCCCAACACGAGGTTTCTATAATAAATGACAAACACAAACATCCATGCCCCAAGCGGATTATTATTTACTTAGGAAAGAATTATTATTATTTACTTAGGAAAGAGAGAGTTTCTCGACAGAATCGTTACAGGGGATGAAACTAGGTGCTTTCATTTCCAGCCCGAAAGCAAACGTCAAAGTCGTCAATGGAAGCATAAAGGGTCACCACCCCCGAAAAAATCAAAAGCAATCGCAAACAGCACGGGGAAGGGGAAACATTGACCGTGATTTTTGATCGCAAAGGCCCGATTTTACTGGACTTTCTTGAAAAAGGCACCACAGTTAACGCAGCATGATATGGGGAAACATTGAAGGCACTGCGCGCGGCCATCAAGTGCAAGCGTCCTGGGCTTCATAGAGAAGGAGTGCTTCTTCTCCACGACAACGCGCGTCCTCACACCTCGAAAGCAACGGTAGACCTCATCAAAAAGTTCAACTGGGAAGCAATGCAGCATCCACCTTACAGCCCTGATTTATCCCCATGTGACTTTCACGTGTTTGGGGATCTCAAGAAACATCTGAAAGGCCGCAGGTTTCAGTCGGACGATGAAGTGAAAGAAGAGGTTTTGGAATGGTTCCACACGCAACCGAAAGACTTCTTCCATAAAGGAATTACACGCCTTGTTACACAGTGGGATAAATGCATGCTTAACGCATTTGGAGAGTAGTTTTAAATTCCTTGTATACACTTTGGATAAAATAAATAATTTTCGTTGTCATTTGTACGACTCTTATAAATAGTCAGTGGTACATTTTTGTTTTTGCCTGGATTGGGTGGACAGGTCTCCCTAATTCAGACACGGTTCCTATTTGCTTATGTTTCCATTGGCAAACATTGTTTACTGTATCTGTGTACATGCTAATTAGACTAATTCATCAATTCTGATTGGCTCCTTTTTGTGTTTGTTTATTTACATTTAAACAACTTCTCAGTAGCGCTTTGTATCTGCTGAAGAAGGTGACAGTCATCGAAATGCGCATACGTCGTGGTCATTGAACTTTGTGGCAGTCTTTTTTTTAATTTCCCTTTCATATGAGAATTAAATAATTCTAGTGCGCATTAAAAAAAATTCACATTCTGAAATTATTCTTTGCATTAATTTTCTAAAGCAGACATCTTGAATCAAATCCAAACAAAATCCAACTTCTTGCAGCCTCTCATCTCCCAGACTCCTCTTTTGAGAAATCTTTATCTGAACACGGAAGGAATTCTAGCGTTACTATTTTCTCTCCAATGCAACGTTGCAGATTAATGAAAATAAAAGTTAATTTCAAATCAGAATCATTTAAAATAGTAGGTTAGTGAGATTACTTCGTATTCGTAACTTTAAAAGTAAAAAACTTGTATGACAATCATTGTTTAGTTAAAGAAAATATATGGCAATTATTAATGAGAATATAAGGTCACGTTCTTACTATGAGCCGTCCTCTCTCAAAAGTTGCCTGTTCCCGCTTTTTTTTTCTTTCTTTTTTTTTTTTTTTTTTTTTTTTTTGCATTTCCAAGCGAATAGGGAAATCTTATGTTTTGACAGGAAGAATTTGGCCAAATCAAATTCACCGGGCATCTGATTTGAGATGAATTTTCTGAAATGCACAAGCTCAAACGGCATTCTACCGAATAAAAAAGCTGATGTTCCTACTAGATGTGCCACTCCGTTTTCCAAGTGGGCTGGGAAAATCGATTATCATCCTCCTCGGTGCTTTCTCACGATAGAAAAAAAGGTAACAAAATAGTTCTTTTTTCCTTCCTTCTTCCATATCTGCTTACCACGAACGCGTCAAAAATGAAAATTCCAACTACCGTCTCGGAAGAAAACGAAAGCAATTCTTAGATGTTTTCATTTGAAAATTTAAGAACATGTAATAAAATTTAATTTTTTTTTTACAAAACTTATTCGGTTTTGCGTCCTGATAGAAGACCAGTTTTGACCTGTGCGCTAATGATTTTAAAGAACCGGATTCGTCTGGATCTTTACAGCCTTCAACCTTTCTCTGTTCACTGTCAACGAGAATTCTAAAGACGACAATATTTGGACGACAATATTTGGACGACAAGACCTCTTAACTCGGTTGGCATAAGTCCTTTTAGCTCCAGTGTTTGAGTTTGTAAGCGGGCCATTGTTTGATGGGCAGAATTTGGTTGAAAGGGGGCACCATTGAAATGTGCGACAATCGGTTCAAACGGTCCCCTTCACCTTTCCAGAAAGATGAAAGCAAACCATCGACGGCCTTTCCACCGGCGAGGAACACAAAAGGGAAGGGGGGAGAAAATCCGTTTAAAACAAGTAACAGAGAAGAATTGGACAAAGATGGCATCTTCGAGCTTAGAGGGTGTTGCTATTTTCTCTTTCATTGCAGAATCTGTGGAAACGTTAAGAAAAGTACATCGCATCGGGAAAGAGAAAGAAGACGCCACTTCAGCATCGCCTGTCTTCGATTAATCTGTCTCCAATGGGAGTCTTGTCTTTCCCGTTCTTCAAAGATGTAATTACAGAGAGACGCATGTGCGAGTCTCCGTAAATCTCTCTGAAAAATATCGGCTCAACTGTCGACAATGAAATGCGACGGAAACAGAACAAATTAAAAAAAAAAAAACAAAAAAAAAACAAGAAGAAAAGTAGGAAGACGGCATAGACTAGAGTAGAAACGAAGAAAGAGACGGAAGGGAAAGGGTTTAATGGAGATTTACGTAGCTCACTGCGTGTTGTTTTGCAAACAATTGATGGCCTTCCTAACTCACACGGAGACAGAGGCTGAAGGAACCAGAAAAGAGAAAGGAAACAAAACAACGCAAACAAATGGCTCCTGTATAGGACTAACCCCTTCCAATGCCGAACTCGGCGGCTAATCATTATAAATAGGTTGAATTAGGTACTGCGCATTTATGTTGGTACATTTACAGTATACAGCTTACTAAGATAATCTTACACTGGAACTATTTACTGTATTCATTTGTGGAGAGCAGTGTTTGTGAGTTTAGAAAAACACTTAAAATATTCACTGTTTAAATGTATGACGCTCACCTTTCCATGAATGTTCTTAAAAACGTAAGCTTTATTCTGACAGAAAAGCTCTTGGAGTGATTATACAAGATGTCCATAAATGACTTATACCTTAACAACATTTAATAACTTTTAAACGTACTAACAATCACGCATCGTGTTTATTGCAGAAACTCCTCATAACAGCACTGATATCGACAGACCGAAGGATGGCGTCTACCATAGAGAAAGCAAAGTATGTAGTAAGGCTTGCCGAAACAAAATCACCGATTACTTTTCCGAAGGTCTCCATAAAGGTATTTACTGCACGTCTAATTGACTTTTATCTGGTGGTTGTTTACCGCAGTTCAACTTAATCTCCCCTGTACAGCGATCGGTTTTATTGTGGAAAATACTTTACTATAGTCTACTATTTATCCACAATTGTGGTGACTTTTGTTCACGGTAACATGACTATAAACGGTATAGTATTCCTTATATGGTTATACCCTCCACTCCCCAATCCAATGTAGGCTTTCTAGTGCTTTCCCGCCTGGCCGTTAGATGACGCCTCTAATCAGTCCTAGATAATCCACTGGCTATGATCATATTCTCCAAATATCCTTGGGAAATGGCGCCGCTAACGGAAACATGATCGAACTTTGAAGTGCGGAATGTGATCAGATTTCTGCGACTGAAGGGCACATCACCAGATGAAATTTATCTTCAACTTATTAAGGTAAACGGTACTGTATACGTTTTTTTACCTTCAAAGAATATATTTTTGATGCTACGCACGGGAAAATAAATGTTTGCAATTATTTATTTACTCATAATGTAACAAATAAATTCATAATTTGGTTCACTTAGAAAAATTGAAAAACCTGTTAACAAACATTTCAAACGAAATTCTCGTCTGGGGTATCACTGCTTTTCAATCTTCACAACTGGTCAAACAATATCAGTCACAAATTGCTCAACGCCTCCATAATAAGGCACAGGGGAGTTCGCTCCGGAGACTAGCAAATCGCGAGGTTCGATTTCGTCTGAGGGCATATATGTTTGTACTTGTTCCTTTACTTGGAAAACCAAAACCTCAGTAAGCTAATCCACTGCTATGGATGCATTTCAAATGGATTCTATGGTTATTTAACGTCTTCAACACCAAAAGGGAAAAGAGAAAGAAGAACTTAAGAAAATGAAAATTGGCTGTATTATTTAAATTATTTTGTGATTTTTTTTTATCGAATATTTGCCTTTTGATAGTCTCCGAATTTAAAAAATATTTATCGAAGTATTAAAGATCAATAAACAAATATCAATTAGCATTCAACTGAATAATTAGCACTCGTGGGCACCGAGCCCGGCTTAGATCTTTCTTAATTCTCTAATTGCCTTATTTGCCGCTTTCTCGAGCACTTTGTGAGAATATTCTCATTACTGGGAAATATAAAAATAGTTAAACTTGCACATTAAACTTTTCGAAGTCCATAGAAATTATTAGGGAATCGCGCAATCAGCTACTTAATAGCGACTTGGGTCCTATGAGACGTGGCTGATTGCACGAATATTATCAAATTCATCCAGTATCTATTGGAGTTTCCCTAGCGACATCTGATTAGTTCCCTACCAAAGTTGATCAGGGTCACTTCCGGTCACAATGGCGGGCTCTCATTATCCTTAAGCGAAGTGTTTGGTCAATTTATGTAAGTATGCAAAGATTTTTTCCACACTTTTAATTAACTCATTAGCAAACTTATAAATATAATGATTTGAAGAATAATAAATAATGGTAATATCATTGTAAATGATTATAATCTGTTTATTTGTATGGTACAATTCTTGCAATCGATATTACACCAACTTCTCGATACGCGAGAGAGCTGAAACTTGGTACACATATTCAATGCCGAGAACAATGCACATTAACGGAATTTTTTTTCTCCAAATGGTTCGTGTTCTAATGGTACTAATTCATTAATACGAATTGCCTAATTGCTACAACAAACATTTGGACAAGGAATAAGTAAAAAAATTCGCTTATTGTTGCAGATTTAAGCATTGTTTCCGCTGGCTTGAAGCAGGCGCGCGATATGATCGCGTCCGCAAACAACAAAAATGGCAGGCTGCACCACTGAAAAGTCACCTGACCATTCTGTAATTTTTTTAATTTTTGGAATTTTTTACTCCAAGAGATATTAGAAAACATATTGAAAGTGTGGTTTGAAAAAAAAATCCTTTTTCTCCTAAATATTATTTTTCTCACTTTTTTTTACTTGGCATTGAATAATGAACTCAAAGAGTTCGAAATACGTATATGCGGAATAAAATCCAGTTGTGGACAAGAGGTTTTCGTCTTATTGATTATTGTTTCAAAAGTGTAAGAGGACATCGCGCATAGACAGAAACTTGGTATTTTATAAGTACATGGATTACTGTTGAGACTTAAAAAATATTTTATTGTTTTGTTATAAGGTGCTAATGTTATGTCACGGAAACAGGTGTGGATTTGATGCACTGAGTTCGATAATGGCGGGGCAGACAGGCAAGATGTGTAACGATTTGGTCGGCAAAGGACGACCACCACAGATGACCGGATATCCAATGATTTTCATCTTTTCGGACCATAGAAGAGGAATCTGGGTGGCAGACGATCCAAATCGACGAGGATTTCGTTCAACAAGCCGTCATGTCATGATTTCAGACTCCTTCAATCAAAAGAGTGTAATGTTAGAACAAATGTCTAGACAAGCAGGGAGAATACACTGAACGACCAATTTATTAGAGACACCCCGCTAATAGCGTGTTGCGCCTCCTTTAGCGGCTAGAACTGCCTGAATATGTGCTGGCATGGATTCAAGAAGGTGTTGAAACCGTCGCGGAGGAATAGCAGCCCAGGCTGACATCACAACGTCCCGTAATTGGTGCAGGTTGGACGGTTATGTGGGAAGGCGTCGGATGGTTCTCTCCACTTCATCCCATAAATGTTCATTCGGGATGGAAATCCGCGTCATGTTCCTCGAACCAGTCCAAGACCATTCGAGCATGGTGACAGGGAGCATTGTCCTGCTGAACACCATCCTCCTGCTGAGTACGGTGAAAGGGAACACAGTCATCATGAACGGGTGCACCTGATCGGCAACAATGTTCAGGTAGTGTGTCGCATTCAGGGATGTGTCTACGGATATCAGAGGAGCCAGTGTGTCCCAAGAGAAGACACCCCAGACCAGCACTCCTCCTCCACCAGCCTGTACAGAATGGGTCCATGGCCTCGTGCTGTCTGTGCCAGATGCGCAATCTGCCGTCTGCATGATGAAGTAGGAACCGCGATTCGTCGATTCTTCCACTCGTCAAGTGTCCAATGGCGATGCCTGTGTGCCCATAGCAGGGCGCTTTCCTATTTTGCGGTGACAGCGACGGTACCCGTACTGGCCGCTTGTTGTTAAACCCAGGTCGGTGCAATGTGCGCCGCACCGTGTGCTCCGAAATGGGTTGGGATGCTCCCTCATTGAACTGCCCTGCAATTTGTTGGGCTGTTCCCGTCCTGTTGCTGTGGATGATTCGTGCCAGTCGCCGTTGGCCTCGTTCATTCACGGCCCTGTTTCGTCCGGAGTTATGTTTGTTGGCGGTTGTTTTTTTGGCATAGCTGCCATTCACGGAATACCCTTGACACTGTTGCACGGGAAAACCGGAGGAGGTTCGCGGTTTGCGAAATGCTCAACTGCGCCCGTCGAGCTCCAACGTTCATGCCTCGTTCAAAGTCGGTCAAACCCTTGGATTTCCTCATATTCAGTCCACTTCTGCTGCTGAATGCAACTTGTGATCCAATGCATCCCTTTTATACACCGCTTCGGCCTGTTCCATTGTTTGGGTGTCACTGGGAGGCCGATCCATTTTCCGAAAGAGGTGGTTCAATGTGTCTCGAAAGAGATGGGATATACTACCTCTTACGAGGGTGAATCAAAGAGTAAGTTACACTCAGCACCATCTGTGGTGGAAGAGCGCCGACATCATTCGCCGTTTTTAAGGATGTTGCCTGTATGTCTATAATAGAAACGTGGCATGATCCCACGTGTTCACGCGTTTACTGTGTACGCAAGAGTATGGTTGTCATGGCGCAACAACTGGATGTACACAAGTTGGAGATTCGCCCGTTTTTTGTGGGCGAAAGGCTTAAATTGCATAAGGAAATTTGCAGTGTCTACGGGGATAATGTAATTTCTCGTCCTGCAATTGTGAAGTGGTGCCAGCAATTCGAAAATGGGCGCTCAGATTTGACGGACGAATACCGCGCAGGAAGACCATCCACATTCAACATTCTCGAGCATATTGCCCGCGTTAATGAGATGATTCTGGAACAATGAAATGTGACCTGGGAGGAAAAAATTCTGCACTGATGACGACGTCAAAGACGTAGTGCTGACATGGTTGAGAAACGCTGGAGCGGATTTTTACCGCAGCGGCATGGAAGAGTTAATTTCACATTCAGACAAGTGTTTACAATTGATCTTTATCACTTGTATTGTGATTGGTTGCCACTAAACGTCACTGATTTTTTTTACAAAATGCAAATGGCGGATACTGGACGTGTTAATGGCATTTGAAAGTTTTAATTGTTGTTACTCAAAATTTGTGTTGCTATGGTTAAATATTGTTGTTTTCCCAATTGTCAGAGTGGAAGAAAAAAATAAACATCATTAGAAAACAATTTTATAGGTAATTTGGAAGTGACTATGATATTAAAATTATGAAAGGTTATCAGTAAACATTTAAATCATTATATTTTACAAAAGTAAGATTAATAATATATGTTGAATTAATAAAGATAATAATAAAAATCTTTAAAATAGTAAAAAAAAAATGAAGTTTGCTCAAATCACAAGTGCTTACAACACGACCAAAGGACGCCATTTTTTATGTGGTCACGTGGGTAGTCAAGGCTACGAAGGCTAAGAAGGGGTTTGAGAACGAGAGTTTATGATAAAGGTCAATTGTTGGAAGATTAGGTAGAAAAGTGAAATAAATGGTGCACGTTTCCTCAGAATGTGTGTGTGTGGGATCTTAACTTACATCTGTTTTTACTGTTTCAAAGTGCAACTTACTTTTAGATTCACCCTCGTTTATGCAAGGGTATACTACCTCTTATTGGACCACCTTCGTACAATCTATGTATTTAAGGTTCATAAAATTTACCTGAAATCTAATCGAATTTTCATCTTCCGAAATGAACATTCCAAAAATAAGACCAGGGACCAACTTGATTTTATTTATTTATTCCTTAGGCCTTGTTATTGTGAGTATTAAAAGTTACCATGGTTCTGTTGGGTTTTTATTTTGGTTTAAAAGTGGCAGGGGAGAAATAATCACGCTGTTTCTAACGGTTCTTAAGAGTGATTTTTATACTGGTACTATACAAGAGACGCCATTACATCCGACAACAACTCCGCACTGAATCTCAAGATTTATAAACTGTAAATTAATAAATAAAGAGATTAATTATAAGTAAAGAGATTATAATTTTAAATAACTTAATTTAATATAACTCGAGTAAGATAATTATTATAAATTATTATCACTGTCATTGAAGAGGTTGCAGTGGAGAGGTTGCTCCATCTAATGACAAATTCGAGTACCAACAACAGGTTCTACCTATAATAGAAGATTTCGTGACTTTCTCCAACGAGTACGATTTTTGTGACGGCAACTTTGCATTAATTGGCACCGGCTAATTTTAATTTGTGTCAGAGCATTTCTTCCTATGCTAAAGATTGGCGTTAATCGCAGTAAGGTTGACTCCGAAGTACCGTACACATGTTCACTTTGAAGCTCATTTGACGTTAATAACGTTTCCCAGTCTTTATTACCTCATAAAAGATGCACACATAACGAACTCTTTCCATTAAAACAGAAACCTGCCAAGTCAATCGAGTCAGATAGACGTTTAGCTCGAATTCAACCGGTCAACAGGCGAAGAATCCGATTGGCTAATGACTCTATTCACTTTCATGAAAACAATATTCTGATCTCCGAAATGGGAAGAGTAGAAAGAGGAGACAGCACGTGGAAAGTTAAAACTCCCAGAGAGTGACCGAAATTAAAGTTTCCTCACAAATGGACGGAATGGCATTTCATTTTCTTTTCTCTTTTTCTTTCTCTGTTTCTTTTTTTTTTGGGCGTTGAGAGAAAAGGTTTGCGGCAAAACTGGCTCTTAAATCCCCCAAGGTGCCTCTTTCCTTTCATCCACTTGATTTATTGCCTCATCTGAGACGACATTTTTAATTTCCTCCGTTTGGAAAACACGAAAACTTCCTTTTCTTTTCCTCCCAAGAAATCCAAACTGCTTTTTAAGATTTATTCAACTAAATGTTCATTTTATTCATTTGTTTACATTTTCGATGGAAAAAGCTTTTACGCAATAACTGCATTTGACTTGTTAATTTCAAGCCCAACTCGGTTGGTTCCTTTTCCGAGAATATCTTACAGGCAAAACCTGAAACTCGCCATTTTTTTTTTTATCAATTAAAGCTGTTTTCATATTTAGTTTCTTGACTTTTGGGCCCAATTCTACACACGCACACACTGGCCAATGAATTAGAAACATGTGCAAGTATTTTCTGAACAAAGGCATGTGCTTCTTTTTAACAGCTGAAAAGATTGCAAAAATGTTTGGATTCTCTGTTGCTTACAAAAGTTTGTTTTAAGCAGTGTGCAAGACAAAATAGCGAATCTGAATACAATTTGGCGTGTGTGGAATGTGCAATAAACGTTATGTCGGTAAAAGTTTGAGGAAATTTAGCACAAGATTTAAAGAACACTTATCATGTATCAAAAATGGGAATTATAAACGCGGAACATATCCTTAAAACAGGCCACAATTTCGACCTGAATAATTTTTTTCAAATTTTTGTTTTTCACGGATAAACCCAAAATGTTAAACTTCTTGGAGTCAGTAGAAATTGCAAAATGACCAATCAAACACTTTCTAAACTAAAAGACAATTGTTAGGCCATGAACATCAGATTTCTTCAGATGACTTATTGTGATTGTGACAGCTTCCTGGCTTTGCTCCATACTGTTACTGATGCCATCCAGTATTATTTTTGTATTGCCAGTGTTACGCTGATGAAGGCGATTTTGTCGTAACTATTAAATATTTTATATAATTCTTTCAGTTCTTTTATTAAAATAATATTATTTTTCCAAAGTTTTATTTTACTTTAAGCACAGTTTCGGAGACCTTTATTATTCATGTGCAAATTTGTTTTATTCATTTTTTATGCAAAGTAGTTTGAGATCATGTGATTCAAGCGTATACTTATTTAAGAAAGAGCTGGGCGAGTCTAAGATTGACAGAATTGGGTCCGTTATTGCTTTGCTTAATGCGAAATAATGATTGGTCTGGTTATGCAATAACTGTTTATTATATTGTTTACGCGTTTCGGTTTACACCATAACAAGTAATAAGGAAACTATATAAATGTACCGGGTGTCCCAAAAATCACTGATGGATTTTGAAAATCAATAAAAAAAAAGACGGAATGCGATAGATATGTATCGTTTGCAGCCTTATGCTTAGGAAATCAGGGAATTTTTTCCCACCAAATTTCAAATTTAGTTAACATTTTCACCCATAGGTGGCGCTGAAAACTATGAAAAAATAAAAACCGGTATGAAAATGTTGCAAGGACTGTTGCAAAAAACTAAACAATGACATTTTCAATGTAACCCCCATTTGAAAAAACCATTTTGGTAGAGCGGACTTGCAATCTCAACAGCACACGCTATCAGCTTGTTACAGATCGCCTGCAGCGCCATCTCTTGGTAGAAATGTAACTAAATTTGAAATGGTGGGATAAAATTTCCCGATTTCCTAAGCATAAGGCTGCAAACGATACATATCTATCGCATTCCGTCTTTTTTTTTTATTGATTTTCAAAATCAATCAGTCATTTTTGGGACACCCGGTACATATTTCTGGCGAATCTAGCTACAAAATTTAAACTACGCTGGAGAAAAAAGAAATACCTAACTGACTTCGAAAAGTTACGCATTGTTGGTGCTCGTCTAGCTAGAACCACAATTGAAACAACGAATCAGCTGAATGGAATTCTCGAAAGATCCGATAGTCAGAGTATTCAACTGTTAGAACCACAATTTTTGTCAAAAAGGGATAAGGTGGCTGAAAGACAATCATTCATGAGCGAGACCAACGTCGTTTAAAACAATTCACTGTGCAGCCATGGCGTTCATGGAGCAAATAACAAATGTTCAAAATGTTACGATTTTCTGAGGTGAGGTATAACATAAACTCTCATTAATACCCCAAAATCTAAAGATATTCGGACATATGTTTATATGGACTATGTTTTTTGCTTTGAGGTGAGGAAACCGCCCTCAAAGTTTGTAAATCTATTTTTGATACATTCTGGAAATGACTTTAACCAAGTCTGTTTCCGGCTCATATCTGGCAGAACTAAACACCGAGATTAAAGCGGATCAAAACCGGCAGTCGCATGCTTATACGAAAACCCTTGATTTCTGCAAAGACAATAAAGTTCGTCTACATGGTGTCTGGAACGTCGTAACTGAACACGTGAAGACTGGAAGAAGGTTATATGGTCCGACGGTAGGCAGTGTTTCTGGCGGGAGCCCCGCGAATCACTTGATCCAGCATGCCTTAGCAAGATTTTGGTGGTAGTGTCATGATATGGAGCTTCTGCTGCAATGGAACTGATCCCATGATATTCATGGAAGGTTATATGTGTTTCACGGGACTACCTGAACATTATTACCGACCAAGTCCAATCTGCAATGCTCCATTTCTATCCTGCATATGGCGGTTTCTTCATTCTGTTCATCGCCCAATGTTGGTCCAGCAATGCTTAAGCGGGCATGAAGATAACTTCATTTACGCTGGTCGCCCAGAGCCTGATCTCGTCCGCCTTGAGAATATCTGGAACATGTTGGAATGATAAGAAGAACCTGCGAGATTTAAGAGAATATCTAGTGAACGCCTGGTCTTACAAGTGCTTCAACGACTAAGTGAAAGGATATATGCTGTGATTCGGGGCAAAGTGGGTCCAATAAAATATTAAAGGGATGTTTCTAATTCATGGGCCTTTGTATGTGTGTAAGGGAGATGGGGTGTTTTAAATGAAGTTTTTTCTTCAAGAGGTTATTTGCACACACCCTTTCCATTAGTCACCAAACCGTAAGTGGCTTTTTCAACTCGTATCGCGGCCGTTCATTTGCATAAATGAACAAGAGAACCAACAAAGTCAATTGGCTGGGTTTTCTGCGTCATTCTTATTTCCCTGCTTGAGAGCTTTCTGCAAGCATTCGCTACAGTCGCATTCCCATTCTATGTTTTAATTGAAAAAAAAAATAGTCGCAGGAAGAGGCAATGTAGAACTTGCTGTTCAATTTCGAGCAAGCATGGAAGGCGAAATGCTAATTTATTCTCAATCGTTTTTTTCCCTCATCCGAGTAGTAAATATTTGATGAGGAATTTGTTTTCCCATTTGAAGCTTCCTGTTTTCCTTCAGCGGCTAGTGCCTACTTCAACTTTAGTGGCCTTTTTATGATTATGAATTCCATTTTAAAAGTTTTCAGCATATATTTATTAAAAATAATTTCTTCCTGGCCGAAGTCTTTAATGAAAAATGATTATGCAGGCGATTCGAAAGAAAGGAAGACCTTAGTCGGGAGGGGGTTGCTACATTTTTTGATTTCCGATACAGAAGAACGAATTCTCGGAGCCATTATTTTTCGTCTGTAATCCGACACAAATAACTGGTAAGAAGAAGAAGAAAAAAAAAAAGAGAAACACTCCAAAAGAGGCACAGTTGTAAAAGAAATAACGCGGAAGCTAAAGAGCATCGCTTAAGATAAGAAAGAAGGAAAAGCAGCAGCGAACCGATTTTATGCTCTGCAACGATTTATTTAAAGGAAATAGCCGACTTAAATGTTTTATGGATTATCTGGTGCAGCAAATAATAATAATAATAATAATACGGACAACATTTCTGCCGTTTTTAAAGGACTTTGTACAATGTGAGACATATATTTCTGGGAGAGGAACCGTAGATTTCTCTAATAAAAAATTATTTCAACGACCGAGGCAATTCCTTTGGATAATACGGGCATTCATTATAAAGAAAACTTCTTCCAGAGTATCAGGTCTCGATCCACTGCTGCTCTCCGCCACGACCGCCAGTCTACGATCCCATTTTTAATTTCCATGTACGAAGTACGTTGACGATAATTCCTTTCGACAAAAATTTCGCCCTCAAGAGATAAATATATTATCGATGGCATCAGTTATCTGCAGTAATGGTATCGATGAATCTATGGAAACATAGCAGATTTCCATTACTCGAAATAAGACAGCTGAAACCACAACACAAAATTCTTCGATAATCATCTGAAGTACAGCAATCACAATAATTCGATCATATCACCTACCACCGCTATGGATAATGGAACGTTTGAGAAAGTTTCTAATTTGGAAGGAAGTCAACCAAATTGCTTTACGGCACTCGCACCTTGAATACATTGCAGTCATAAGGGTCTAGTATAAATAAAATGCTCTACCGGAGGTTGTGGTATCATACAACGCTAATTTCGAACAGTCTGTCGCTTCTTTCTCGGTACGAATCCATTTCCGAAGCTGTAACCGTGCGAAACTACCAACTCTCACAACAAAACGCATTCTAAACGAATTATCAGATTGTATAGAAAGTATTCGTAAAAAAATGTTTAAGCTTCATGAATAAATTAAATGGTAGTCAGGACTCTCTCCATCGATCTATGAGTTTATTATATATTCCTGCATCACGATACAAATCTGGCGAATGGGATGTGAAGAATTCGTTCTCGCTTTATCTTCATTGGAGCAAAAACATTCGGACATGAAAATATGATGTCCCGAACGCCAGTCTTGATACCCTTGCGAGGGGGCACTGCGAGACAAAATGTAACAAGACGGGGCGAAAAAATGAATACCGTGGTCTCGAGCGCCATTTATCCTCGCTGTGCCACTACCGGAACAAATGAAAGTCTGATGGAGCAACATCTAGAGAATAAGGAGGCAAAAGTTCCCAATTTTTCCAGAGTCCTTAAAGCAACATGTGATCGAGCGTTCTCTTGGCGAAAATCGATTAAGAAATGTTGGGCTCTTAATTTTCATTGCAGAATAGAATCGGTCCAACTGCTCGATGTAAGAGTCTGCTGTTAAGGTGTGGTTCTGCGGTAAAAGTTCATAGAGGATTTTCCCGCGGCAATCCTACCAGCAACTGAGCAGAACCTTGGTCCTCTCTATCCACATTTCATCCATGCTCTTTTTCGCATAACAGTCACATAATTTACAAGTCGAAACGCGTCGGTAATTAAAAATCTACCTTATTGCTTAACCAGGAATTTTGTTATGTTTTTATTCTTAATTCTAGCAATATTGGACAGCGTGGATATTATCACCTGAATTGTAAGACACTTTAAATTTGAGATAAACTACCGCATTACTTCCTTTCGAAGTGACATCTTCCCTTTTAATCATTATAAAAGATTATTTAACTTCACAGATAAATATAATCAACGGAAATTCATCAGCAATCAGTAATTCTGTCCGAAGAGTGATCCTATGGCCTCGATGTATCAAATAATTTTCAATTATAAATTTGTAGTTATGTAAATGATAATCTTTTTATATTTCCTTTGCAGAACAAGATAGTAACAAAATCATGATTCAATACAACAACGAAAATTAAACTGTTTTAGGCTTGATGGCGATCGATCGCGATGCATGCAATTAAACACTACCAAAAATCTTAGGAAATAAAATTCTTCAATCTTTTTGAGATTTACATTTGACAGTAATATACACTTTAACTTTCCCTGCAACAAAATCAAAATAGGTCTTAAACGTCGATGCTATTTAATTAAAAGACTACGTGTGCCATATTGACAAACAGGAACCTCAAGAGTACGATTTTGACAAAAGTACTCCCAATTTTTTATTGTTCGCTCGAAATCTGGGCAAGCATTTCACAGCGTAATTTGAAGAAAATAAAATTTGCTTACAACGCTACACAAGGCACAACTTTTAGAGCATTGCGTCTCGCTTCGATAATTCAACTATGTGGTCATCTAAAACTACCAACACTTGACTGCATCCGTTTAAAAGATCTCCTCATCGAATTAACATGTGCCCTTCGTAATCTTCAACATCCTGCTTTATTTATTCAAAAGTGGTTTGCGAAAACCACTAATTCTCGACGCAAGTTTGAACTCTCTGTTAAGCTCTCTACTCTCATTTCAAAACCTATCTATTTAAGTAGAATACTTTGCCTTTCGACCTGCTAACAATTGCCTGCGAAATTGCCTCTCCGAAATGTCAAGTAGCCTATTTTTATTTTAATAGAAAAATTAAAATATTTCATATGGAAAATCAGAAGAAAAAAAACAATAATTTTTAAATATTTCGACTTTATTCTTAGGAATGCGATAACTTGAAAATGGATCAAGTTTTTCAAATTCTGTTTTCAGAAATATGACCATCCAGGTCTTAGCTCGGCTGTACCAACTTTTCAGGCTTTTTTGTGAGCCCCTTCAAGTCGAATTCACGTGCTAAAACAATGACCGTAAAGAATACCAAGATCAAAAAGGAATACACTGTTACTGTCACGTGTATTTTCGCCGGGGACACGATTGATTATGTCATCCCAAAAAGTTCTCGTGACGATACGAGAAAAGATCGAGGAGAAGGAATATGGCAACGGAGAAGTAAGGACGTACGACGCGATCGAGCCGATTTTATGTCTAAGAATAAAGGCCGGTGCGCTAGCCACCCTAACCGAGCTTTGGAGAACGTAAACGCCGCGAAAGAGCGTTTCTCAGCGGGGCCAAGTAATTCCCATTGCGACAGCGGAATCGACGGGGAAACTGAGACGAAGGTCGGCGAGGGACGCGACCGAGCTATTCGACAGCAGCTCCGACGACGCCAGGCAGCTCTCGGACGAAAGGCGGTGGACGACGAATGGAGTAGCGGATTCGTACGGGCCATAAAAATTCCTCTCCAGGAATTCAACCAGGGGCAGTCTTCGGATGACAGCGGAAAACGGGCGGCTGAACTACCTGTCACCTGCTACGACGAAGCAGAGACGAATGGAAGGAGTCCAGCGCATGCCGACTACATTTCGTTTCGTCTGGGACTGATTTGCAATTACGGTAGGTCAACTTTTGCATATTTTTTAAAGGAAGTAAAAGCTTCTATTGCTTCCGAACGGCTATCCATAATTACAATAAAAAAGCGCCTGGGAAAACGAGCTGAATAAACTTTTATTCACGCACGTCGCAGTTGATTGCCAGAGGGGAGAAAGCGTAATAGGAGTCTTCCCATATTCTGTGAAAAAATACTTCACAACTGGAATAGGAGGTGTTATGTGCGTACCTACGGACACTGCTGGACATTTGTATGTGTAAGCAGCGGACGCTGTTTGAGACGGAGTTACGGAAATTTGCGACAACGAACCGTCGAACTCGTAATTAATTTCATCTCGGCAAGTGAAGCTCCGTGGAATTTTTGTGTGTGAAGTTTCGAAGGAGTGAACACGTTCGTAAAGGGGTGTTCATATGTGTATTCATAAAAGTGAATGTGAATAGTAGAATTAAGTGTTATGGGATCGAACGGTAAATCGTTAGCAACCGACAGAGAGGCCGTTAGTGAAATATAGCCGTGCGCTATAGATGTGTGTGTTCATTCTACAGGGGTTACAGTGATGTGTGTCTCACGTGTAACGTGTATTTATTTTTTTGATAAGCCGATGCTTAAGATAGAATGCTCATATGTGTGTCTATGGCTTTCTAAGTGCATCGCAGCATTCGTCAAAGAGAGTACTACAAGTAGAATGATTGATAAGTGTGTTATCGTAATAATTGAATCTCATGTGCTATAGTGAAGGCCAGCGTCAGTGGCATCAGTGTCAACGAATCATTGTATTTGTTTTATGCATCAGAGCATCAGTGTCGTCATGCTCAGCAATAGTTACGCCTCAACCATGTTATTGGAGTGAGATCTTCAGCGAGTCATCCGCCAGATACTCTTCAGATTCTAGCGTGCATCAGAGATCATCTTCCTCGGCTGCAAATCTATTCTACAAGGTCTGCGATCTTCCACCTCAGCTAGACTTGGAACTAACGACTTCAAGGATTCCGCCCTTGCTCGTCTTGCCAAGTCAACGGCTTGCTAACCTGGAGACCTATCAGCCATTGCTTCAGATCGACTCATCGAATTACGTCATATCGAGTTACGTCACCGAAAGAGACTCTGACGATAATTGCTCATCGGAACGGTTAATTAGTGTTGCGAGTTGCTGCGCTCTTGATTATTCAGTTTTTTTTTCAAGAACTTTATTACAATAAAGACTTCCACTGCAAAAACTTTAACTTTAATTTTCAAGAACTTTGAAATTAAAATAAACTATATTTCGGAAAAAATATTTTACAAGTTAATAAAATATCTTTTTCAACCTTTTTCTCGTTTCCCTCCTCTTGTTCACTTACTCTGCTAAATACACGTGACAGTTACTTTGTTACATTTTTTAAGCATTGTTGATATGGGCACGCGCACGTGATAATCCCTTCGTCGAGGCTCAATCCGAGGCTTCCGAGATTATAATCTCGGAAGCCTTTTTCAATCACTCAATAATTGTACTGCGTTTGAGCAATAAAATAGAATTAAATGAAGTTCCGTTGTTTATTAGTAATTTTAGCTAGACTTTAAAATTCTCGAATTTAATATTACTTCTACGTTACAGCTAAAGCTCCTTCTTGGAATGTTGCAAGAGTTTATTAAAGATAAAGAAAGGCAAAAGGGGAAAAACTTTAAGAAAAATCCTCATGCCCGGTATGCAAAGAGATGAAAACAAGCTCTCAGGAATTAGATCAATTTCCTGAAGATATCTCTGACACCATTAGAAAAGGGCGATTGAGATTTTATGGATACATACAGAGAATGAACAATGAAAGACAAAAAAGGGTTCTTAATCTTGCTCTATCATTGAAAATCGGGAACAATTGGCTCATTGAAACTGAAGGACATCGGCTCATTGAAAAGACTACGTATACAGACAACACGGTATTCTCAAACACGGTTTCCATATAACGCGGAACAAAATTGCGACAGTTCTACACTTATAACACGGGTTCTATATTACTGTTTACACTTTAATTGTAAGCAGTCTCCCTATAGCATGAATTTTTCTCTTTCTCTTCTATGGTCAAAATACTGTTGAATTCCCCTGGGTTTTCTTTTTTTCATGCACATACATTCCAATTTTTTAGTTTGAGTTATCAAGAAATTCTCCTGTAAATTCAGTAAGCATGCAACGTTACAATAGATGGCCAAGCAGCCAGCTCGACGACATCAAGGGCGGTCCGCGTTTTTACATGACTTTGTTTATCCAATTACGTTCCAAAACGCGGTGCTACCCAAATTTCCCGAAATGTACCTCTATAAAATACGAAATTTACCCGATCTTTTAATTTTAATCGTCACCTTCAAAGTAGTGACCTTCAAGTAATTTCCACCGGCACCTTGGGCATCTATACATCACTTCTTGCGATGTTCCCATTTCTGGAAGCACTCCTGGAAGTTTCCAGATTGGAGAATGTTTAACACCTGCTGCGATTCTGCTTGGATCACTTCAATGGAGTCAAATCGCCGCCTTTTTAACCGTAATTTCAATTTTCGGAAGTAGTAGAAATCGCAGAGTGCCAGAGGACAAAAGCGATCATGTTTTTTTTGTTGAGGAAGTCCCTCACAGCGAGCGATGTGTGCGCCGGAGATTGTCGTGATGGAGCAGCCAGTCTTTCTTCTTCTACATCTCTGGCCTTTTGTGCCTCAAATTTTCTTTCAATCGTCTCAAAACGTCCCGTATGACAGTCCAAGGCGATCACAAACATCGTGAATGGTCTGATTTCGGTCCTCTCAGATCATGTCACGCATTTTCGTGATCATTTCCAGAGTTGTGCTTGTTGATGGTCGACCAGAATGCTTGTCGTCTTCCACAAACTCCCGACCATCTTTGAAACGCTTAAACCACTCAAATGTTTGGGTTTGGCCTAAAGCTTGTTCACCAAAAGCCTCCTGCAACAGTCTCTGGGTTTCAGCCGCAGTTTTCTTCAGCTTTAATATCGAGAATCGCAACACGACCAACACAGAGTGACAAAAACAGCTCAAACTCAGTCACATGGACATTGGATGATGCCACTTGCATAATTACAGGTGAGACGTACCCCTAACACAATCTATCGGCAAAACTTCGTACCTCTTACGGGGTTCAGAATAAAACAGTTTCAGGAAATTTTAGGTAACACCTCGTATATTGCCATAGCGGTCCCTAATCCTAAGTCTCTCATAACGTGTTAAGAATTAATTTGATTTTTCATTACTAATACTGAATTTCTTATATCGCGGTTCCATATAACGGATGAGTCGGGTTATAGCAAGGATGACTGTACACTGCAGATAAGAATTCAGAGCATTAATTGGCAAACACCAATTTGCGGACAAAGCCAAACAAAGAACTAACGGAGGAAAAACCACAGCGAGAGGATGAAGAGATTTTGGCATGAGAAAAAAAAGCAAAAGCTAAATCGCGCTCCTTGCCGGGCAAAACGAAAAAAACCCAACAAAAACAGAATAACAATATCCTCGACAGTGATAGAATAACAATATCCTCGACAGTCTTGCTAGTATAGGTCTGGAAAGGCAAAAGAGCTATTGCATCTCTTTCTTCTCAATTCTTTAGCTTTCTATTCTTATCTCCTGAAGCGCGTCTAAAAAACACTGAGCCCTACATTTAACAGAATGTCGCCAAAAGTAACGGGGACAAATATTTACAAAGTCGAAAGGATGGAAGTGAAAACCTTAAAAAATAAAGAAAGAAAAAGGAAGTTTCGCGAACGTTGACAGGATCCATGGACGGTTTCATCCTTGTTGATTTGGATCCGCGAGCGGACTCAATTAAGCGAGGACATAAGAAGGAGTCGAACCTGTCAAAGTGAACAGCTTCGATCCGTCCACTCGTTCAGGGTGGACACCGGATAAAGTGAACCTTCGGTGAACTACGAAGCCGGAACTTGCTTGGCACAACACTCCTCCTTAATTAAAATCTTCCAGGTTCGTGTCGCTCAAAGAAAATCTCATGACGACGACGCCTCTTCAGTGCCATCGGATGCCACTTGAATATTTTTTTATTTTTCAACCTCACCCCGCTCGAGTCGACTGGTTTCCAATTACTTCAACCTGATTTTCCAATTATTTCAAGAAGGAGAGTCAAGAAGGTGAATAGAGAAAGTCCCCGATTAAAAAGAAAACCTATTTCAATAATAAGAAAGCAGACGAGCTGTCAGGAACGATCCATTAAAAATTTATTGGAAAAGATCCTCCTCACATTCGATCAAATTTACTAATTGATGCTACAATGAGGTCGAGAGCGTTCGAGTCATCAATGTCACTTTCACTTTATGTCACTGCTTTTAATAGAGGCACACGCTAATGAATTCTGTTTTGTTTGTTTCCGGCGTTGGTTGCCGGTTTCTTTTTCCTCCGAGATTAAGATTCGGTAAACAGGCAGTCTCCTTTCAAGACCAGCTCTTCAGTGGATGCGTAGACGTACAGTTAAATCAACACCTTCCTTCATCCCCTATTTCTACAACATGTTAGTTTAAAATCTACACGACTTCCTCAGCCACCTAAGTCCAAAATGTCCAAATCATGTGGCTTATGATCGCCTTTCTGTTCCTCACGTTCGGCTCAGTTTTGATGTAAAATTCAACTCAATAATTTTGTTTCTTTAAAAAACTAGATCAAATATCTAATAATGTTATATTTCTAATTACAATAAAAATAAAGTTATTTAGACCCAGGAGTGAAAGAATTAAGAGAATGGCGACGACAGACAAAAGAAGGAGAGGAGACCGCCGAGTGGAGGCAATATCTTGGCCGACCTTGACAGGTCTTTCGTAACAGTTCTTTATCTTTATTATCCCATAGATTACTCATAGGTTACTCCAGAAATAATGACTGTATCGTGACTCGTTTGGCCACTTTTAATGACCCATTCAATCCGTTGCATTTTA
Source organism: Rhysida immarginata (assembly GCA_023313115.1). Classification (NCBI taxonomy): domain Eukaryota; kingdom Metazoa; phylum Arthropoda; class Chilopoda; order Scolopendromorpha; family Scolopendridae; genus Rhysida; species Rhysida immarginata. Next base: position 2,474,227 of record JAHWFO010022369.1, read on the forward strand.
TTGCTCCCTTTCCTGTCCGAGTGTTGGCACCAGGATAGCAGCGTGTCTGTTTACGTTCTTTAAACCTCTTCAATCTTAAGCCGAAACCTAAATTGCATTTTCTTAATGTCAACGTTAGGTCGTCTTGCTATCGAACTAAAAGAAAAAAAAAAAGCGTTCGATTTAGGATTTTTTTTAATTTACTTAACTTATCAAGTAAAAAGAATTAAGAAACCTGCAAGAGTGAGAAAGTCTTAAAGAGTAAACCTTGGAGCTCTTGTAAGTCTTCATGCTCCGGATGTTGTTCGGTTACGGCGAAAATTTGAGCAACTATCAGGAAATGCATTAACAATAGCGGAGGAGATGGGTTGAAGTGACCCTTGCACAGAGAGTGAAATTACTTTCAAAGAAGACGTGCGATCATCCTAATAAACGCGCCTTCCTTTTTCGGTTCTTTCCAAGTGTGACGTCTGTAGTGTTTGTACCCGTCGCCGTTGTCGCTTTGGACCTCCTCAGATTCTGGCGCCCTTTCAACCTCCCATTTATAAGATTAAAATGTGGCCACCACTGTTGACGTTGCCCGATCTCCTCCGTCAACACAGGAAAAAGATGGAGGCACGACGTCTCTCGTGGAGCCCAGTTTCACTCGGCGGAAGAGGCCAAAGGTCGAGTCAAAGAGAAGGCTTCATTTTGCCGAGCCCTTGTGACCCGCACAGCGCCGCCGCGTTTCTTAATTAAAGGGAGGCGAGGGCGGCGCAACACGACAGGGCAATCTCGACCTCAAGTCTTCGCCGTTCCCTTCTTTGTTTGTCCAAAGGCAAAATGAACTGCGTCATTTGCCTCCTTCACCGGAAGTCAACAATAGGACTCCCTCTCCTGAAAAAAATACAATTCGTCCGTTCCCATAGAACTCGTTTTATTTTGTTTTATTGCGCTTTATTTCCCTCCTACACGCTTCTCGCTCTTCGATGCCCCCAGAAAGAACGTTCTCTTATTCTTTTCCTACGCACATGTCACGCAGCAGCTCACCCACCCAGAATATAATGTTTTAATAAAAGTAACCGTTCTAGAAATAAAGGTGGAAATTTTAAGCTACTTTTTAATGATCCCCGACATCTGGTACAGACGAAGACAATTAACAATGTGACATTTACTAAAAAAGCCAATTTTGTGAGCCCTCCATTCCTTCTGTCCGAAAATTTGGTATACATTTTAACATTATTTTTGTATTGTAAATGTGTACCGTATTTTTGGACAGAGGGAATGCTCTTCAAGGTTTATTGTTTTAACACGAGATGAAAATGAAATTATGAAGTGAAATCCAGCTCAGTGGAAAATGCGTTGCCGTCAGATTATAAAATGTGTCATGCACCATTTGAAAAAGTTTTTAAATATCAAATAACAACACTCCATCCTCTCTGTCGTTGTAAGGCCTAGCTATTCGTATATTGTCGTAAGCAACCCGTGGTTGAAATATCTCGATTTCAATGCAAGCTTAAACAGTTTCACAGAAACATTCTCAATGATTCGGGAATTGTGCCTTCTCCTATTCTTGAACCTGGGAAGACCATCTGAAACTGAATGAACTCGGAGCAACATTGTTTTTTTTTTCTGTTTCTGATGTGTAGATTAAAATTAGAATTTATAAAAATAATATTCATGCATTTGATAGTTTAGAGCACGACACTCGCATCAAAACCAACACCCTCTAAACTGACGTGTAGTTTAGCGGGAGTGGATCTAAACACTCTCTTCAACTTAAATCAGCGTATATCGGACTGGTATGGTCAGGTGACTTTTCCGCGCCTGTCTTTCTCGTTGGCTACGGACTTTACGCGAGGCCAACGAGAGACAGGCCAGGGCACTCAAAAATCACATGAGCATCGGGGTCCGGGCAACAATCCATCCTTCATTGTTTCCAACAAACGAAAAAATACTGATTGTTAAAATCCAAGATGGAGACAATGAAGGATGAATTGTTGGCCGGACCCCGAAGATCATGTGACTTTTGAGTGCCCTGGCCTGTCTCTCGTTGGCCTCGACTTTACGCGAGGCTAACGAGAAAGACAGGCTCCGGCACTGAAAAGTCACCTGACCAAGATAGGTCTATTAACAATGTAACTTTCATTGTTTCCATCTTGTATTTTAACAATCAGTGTTACATTGTAATTCGGACTTCCATGGTCAGGTGACTTTTCCGCGTCCAGGCCTGTCTTTCTAGTTGGCTTTGGAATTTACGCGAGGCCAACGAGAAAGACAGGCCTCGAAGCGGAAAAGTCACCTGATCATCTGGGTCCGAACAACAATCCAATCTTCATTGTCTCCATCTTGGATGTAAACAATGAGTGTTTTTCCGATTGTTGGAAACAATGAAGGTTGGATTGTTGTTCGGACCCAGATGGTCAGGTGACTTTTCCGCTTCGAGGCCTGTCTTTTTCGTTGGCTTCGGACTTTACGACAGTGACGTCACGCGATTTTCCAACCTGTATAGAAAAAGCCTTGTCCTCACCGAGAAAAAGACGGTTAGCTCAGTGAGAAACACTGAGTGAGGGTTTTTGACCAGAGCCACACACACAAAATAAAAATATCGGACGCTCAGCTCACGAAGGTGAAGAGACCGAGAAAGAAAATTGATGTGGAAACGCTAATAGAAGAGGTGTGACATATAAATTTATTACACATTGTTTTGATTTCTTTGTTTTATTATGTCTTCAATTATATTGTTTTAACTGAAATTTCATTCAAAAATTTTACAAACTGAAGATGGGATAAAAATCCCGAACATTTTTTTTATTATTCATTCCAATTTTGTTATCAACGTGCTACTGATCATCGGACTTTCATCTAGATTTTTTTCTCCTGTTTATTGTGTTTCTTTCTGTGTTTTCGCATAAAAGTTCTTCACAAGACCTTCGTTTCATCTGTGTTTCGTCTTCTTCAATATTTGTATTTCTCCATATCGGGTGACTTTTTTAACTGTTTTCATTATTTATTTTATTTCTATTTCTTTGAATTAAAAATGGAGTTATCATTTTTTAAATTAATTATGCAAATTAAATTGAGTAAACAACAATTGAATACAAAAACTCGCTATGATGACTGATGAGGAATGAACGAACCTTGTACTATGTGCAGTCGAAGACAACCGTTAGATCGATCGACAGCTTCGGTGCAGTGCATTTGTGTTGGGCAAGAATGCCAAATTGCGCTTGGGTCTTATCCTTTTGAGTTTCTGCCATGTGAGACACCTCCAGGAGCAGAATGTAAAGAAACTGAAAAAAACACGCTCTGGTTTCTGCTCTCTTGTTTTCGGCTTGTGGGAATCACGCTTTATAATTTTAAATGATTTCTGCTTTTCTTACAGGTTTATTTAATGAACATTCCCCCCCTTTATAAACTCTTAAAACATTCAATGTTAGAATTGATTCTTTCGGAAATGGCCTTAGATGTCGGAGTATGCACATACATGCATACATACGTTAAATAGTAGAAATGTATTATTATACGACGGTATCCGCAAATTTTCGATCGTGTTAGAGCAAAACCGTGTTGTAGGTGGCCGTGTTTCTAAATTATCTCCCGTATTCTACATGTTTATTACTCAAGAACTATTATAGATTTTAACGTGATTTTTTTTTTATTCACAAAGAAAAATTCAAAAAGTTTCTTAGCATGACTTAATAAATTTCAATGTGCTCCCCCCCCCCCCATTTATGGCGTGAAGGACGTCAAAGCGAAACTCGATTTCCTCCCATGTTGGGGCTAGCATTTCGGGGGTGATTTCAGCGATTGTTTCAATTATTCTGTTCTAGAGAGTTTCAATGTCATCAACGTTGGTCTTGTACACTCTTCTCTCTTTCACATATCCCAGAAGAAAAAATCCAGAGGATTCACATCGGGTGAGCGAGGGGGCCAAGGGATTGCCCCATCCCTTCCGATCCATCGATCCTGGAAAGTTCGTATCAAGGCATTGCCTAACTTGCAGGCCCCAGTGAGGAGGTGCTCCATCTTGTTGGTAGACTAGGTTGGGTTGGAGTTCTTCCACCTGTGTTTGCAAGTTAAATCTTTTATTCTGCAAAATGCATTTTTAATTCGATAGAATGAATTTTATTTCTGCAAAATACATTTTGAATTCTGTAAGTAGCATTTTGGAAAATGCAATCGCAAAAAGCTGCATAAACTGTAAAGTGTGGATGAAATAAATTTGTTAAATAAAATTCATATATCAATACACATTTTCGCCATATTTTATTTCACACAAACACTTTCGGAATTTATTTCTTGAAATAATTGAATCGCTAAATCTAAAATATTTATATTGGCTTTGTGACAATTTGCTTGGTTAACTATTTTATAATAATTAGTAATTAAACTTTATTAACTTAACAATAATTACCTAGGCTATATAAACACTGGCGGAAGGAACAAAAAACAAAAACAAAAACAAAAAAAAAACAAACAAACAAAGGAACTCTTAAAAATTGGAAGGTATTTCAAAACTTCAATTTGTGAACAAGAAAACTCTAAATGAATATGTACAATTCAGGAACTAATTCGTGTTAAGGTTAATAAATTTTTATTACAAATTATTGCTTTTATACGTTGTCCTACCATAAATATTTTAACGTTGAAACACTGTAAAGTAGCAAAAATGAATAATTGCTGCAGGCATTTTTATGTTTTAGATTAAATTTTTATTTTGACAATCTCTTTCGTAAAGCAATGTGGCCCTATAAAGGGCCTTGACTTAATAAAATATGATGAAATCAGTTGGAAGATTCATGCGTTCGTTTTCAAGACGAACGGATGACTGCTATCTTCGTTTGCAGATTCAACAATGCTATCACAGGCAGCGAGTAACGAAGACGTCAGATCGTTTCGTTTTAGGACAATGTCGAGGAATGCGCCCCTGGTCTAACAATTGAAATCTGAAATTTAACTGAACACATCCATCCAAACTTTCGTTGAATGATAGTGTTGGTATTACATATATTCTGTATCCTAATAGATCTATGGCTAATGTTCTTGTCTGGTGTCGCAATACAAAAAGCTCGTTACAGGAGATATTAGTGGATTGATAAATCCAGTTTTTAGCTCCTTAAATAAGAGAATGTTTTTCTCAAAGACGTAAAAAAAACAACGTAAAAAGAAATTTTTTTGTGGAGGCATAGGCAATGAAGCCATAAAAAGTAGTAAGAAATGATCGATCTGGATTGAAAGGCTTCCCGAGTCGCTTCATTCTTCTCCTCACATCGGGAAAGAAAAAGTTGAAAGGTTGTTGATCTAAGACTGGGTCTCTTGCCAACTACCTTAAATTTTTATAATTAAATAAGTTGGTGAAAAGAAAATAAAACGTAAAACCTCAAAGCCTTTCAACGCTTCAAGCTTACCAAAGAAGCTTTATCATGTCGATTAATCCCTAAAATAAACACTCAAAAACACACACAAACAAATAAATAAATTTCTCCTGCTTTTTATCTTATTATCTAGAACTTTTTAAGGTTGCTTTCTCAGGGAGGGCGAAAGGAATAAAAACTGACGTCATTCTCTTCTTTCACAATTTATCTATTCTCCGGTCATAACGATCCGCATGGTACTCCTTGCAGATAACACCCACGTAAATTTTCATCTGGGGACAAAATGCAAGCAAGTAATCCGATAGATAAGCGCGGAGAGGAAAAGGAAATTAGTCTGCCCTTTCTTTATGAAAAGCAAAAAGGGGTTGGCAGGCAAACGCCAAACAAACAGAATAGCTTAATCGTAGCTCACAAGCTGCTTTAATAGACTCTCATTTAGCCAACTCTAGAATGCCCAGCGTCGTCGTCGGTGGCGTCAGTTGCGACGAAGTGTCAACGAGTGGTGTCGTCGTGGGCGGAGACGCTTCCCCTTATTAAAATATAGGAAGCGTGGATGGGGGTGAGCGAGCAAAGGGTAAGGGGAGGGGGAGGGGATGTTGGAAATGGGTTCGTGTCTCTTCCTCCATTCTTAGCCGAAGATTGTTTAATCAACGGCTGGGAAGGCGACGAGAAATGTGGAATGAAACGTGTGCGCATGCCCAGAGGGAGAAGACGGTGACGTCAGGGCGCAGCCATAAATGTTCTTCAGCGACGTTTCATCCGGAGGAGGAGAAACTATAATGACACGGATTCCCACTCGCCGTGACCTTAATGGAGTTTTGATAGAATAATGAAAAATTGTCGACGGTTAATGAAGCGGAGGGGGGTGGGGGAAGAATGCGAATTTTTTTCGAAAACCTTTCAGAGCGAAAGGAAATTAAATATATGCACATTCCGATTGTAAGCGAATAACCCCACTTGAACACCATGACGAACAAATAAATAAATAAATAAATAAATCTTCATAATACAAATGGAGCCCCTATCTGGGAAATGACTCTTCTTAATAATGCGCGAACAGGGTGTTGCAAAAATATACAGGGTAGCCTATTCCCTCGAATGATAATTGGTAAATTTTATTCTGTTAAACTGGAGGAAGATGATGTCGCCGATCTGCAGAACAACATCTGCCAGGCGATGGCAACAATCACGCCAGAAATACTGGGGGGAGTGAAAGAAAACTTTGTGCTGAGCAAGGTGGGAGTTTCTTTGAACGTTTATTGTAATAAACTTGATAAAGGTGTGACACGCTATTTTTCACTATTCTCCCCCACTCCCTCCAGTTTAACAAAATAAAATTTCGCAATTATCATTTTATGTCGAGCCGGCGCCTGCAGTCGAGTGGATAGGCTGCCTAGCAGTATTGCCCTGTACATGCGTATCAATAGGGCCGATTAGATAGCTATGCAGTTTTTACAGAGGCGTATTACAAAAAAAGCTAGGCAAAAGTCAAAATCATGAAGTCACTTAATTAAAAACGATTAAAACTTAATGGTTTCCAGCCGTTTAATGCAAGTTGCATCCCATAGTAGCTATTTTAACCAAATTCCGCGTTTTTAATTGGCAGCACCATCAGTTGTCGCACTGATCCACCATTTGGTAGGATGGATGTCGATTCTATAATCTGTTCATGATTAAAAAAAACAATGGTGAGTTAATCTATTGTTAATACGAGACTTGTCCGTAAAGTAAGTACTGTTGCGTTCTACTGTCACCGCAGCGCTAGTGTCGCAGTTCCGAGCATGCACACTCGTCTCTCTGATTCATTCATTATCTTTGCACTGACGCCATTACAGCCGGATTGTGTGGTGTTTACATTTGTTAGTGATCGTTGAAAATGTTTAAGAGAATTTCTGAGCCCCGCGGACTGTGAAGTGCGTTCTGTAATACAGTTTTTGAACGCAAAGAATGTTAAGCCAGCTGAAATTCATCGTCAACTTGTAGAGATTTATGGGGAAAATGTAGTGACTGATGGAATGGTGAGAAAGTGGGTTAGGCAGTTCAATGATGGACGAACCAATGTTCATGATTACATGAGGAAGCACGGAGTGGGCGGCCTTCTGTTGTCAATGATGATTTGGTTGAAAAAGTGAATGAGAAAATTACCGAAAACAGACGGATCAGAATAAGAATGCTTTGTAATGCGTTTCCACAAATTTCAAAAACTGTTTTGCATGAGATTGGTGTTCAGCAGTGATTGTCTTCACTGGCGGCATCTTTCTATTAAGAGGGCATAGAAAAGTTGGTTTCCCGCTAATACAAATGTCTGAACAACGATGGCAACTATGTAGAAAAATAGTTTAAGAAATGCTCTTTCATGTAAAAATAAATTTGGTTTTGAAAAAATCGTTTTTATATGTGTTTTTTTTTTCCAAAACGGTACTTACTTTCCGGAAACGCCTCGTATCTTTCAGTCTTGCCGTTCTATCGTGGTCAGTTAATTTCGTTAGTAAGACCAGTATAAACTTTACCACTATTACAACATTCAGTTAATTTTCTTCATATACAATTCTTACATTTCCAAATTCATTAAGTTTTCTTTATGCTTATTTTGATCTTTACTTGGATACAAATTTATAATATTTTGATCTATTGTATGGTTTCCTTTACAACTATCTTCCGTTGTAACTGGCAAAATTGAAAGAACTTTCCTCGTGCGACTGTACATGAACAACAGACACTTCAACTTACAAGATAAACTTATAGATACAAACTGAAACTTCTCACTATAACGTCGTCTTTCTGTAAAATGGGGCTTCCTTTTAATGCCTTGATATCCCTTTTTTTTAATTGCCAAATCAAAGTTGTGTGAATCATTATCTCCATATTGTGAGCCTGTAACTTCTTATGTCACGATAGTTCTCAGAGAAGTTTTGATGTTTTGTCCGTTGTTCTTTGGCTTTGTATTCTTATTCCGCTAGAATGCTATTTTAATTTAAATAATAGTAAGACTATGCAATAATCAGTGGGATCAGTCTCCCTAAATTATGGATAAAAAGGGAAAAAAGGCAAGGTCCATACGACCAGACAGATATTTTACAATGGATCGGATTTTCCAAGGTTACTTTTGAAACTATTACAAAATAAACTGAGCTCGTCCATTAAGAAGCAGTCATGTTAAAAGCCATGTCAGGGGGGCCATCTCATCTTAGGCAACAGCCGCCATGGCTCGCCTTTTGCCCGCGAACGACTCGAACGGCCATTTGCACTTCCGCCAAACTGAACTCGGAGAGGGCGTCATGTTCGGCAGCAGACTCATTTGCATTCGAAATTTCATTACACCGTTCTCAATCCATTTACGAATGACGAGGCTTTAAAGTCGACAATCTTTTGCGGTGAAAATTCTTCCTCGCGAAGATGATAATGATCGGGGCAGTCGAAACGATTCTTGTTGTCGTATTGACACGCCGTCGACCATTTGTCTCGGCGACTTATAATGGGATCAAAAGAAGAGAGGACTGCAATTAGGATAAACAAACGACTCGCTCTTTCACTGTATTATGGACGCCAATTTCACGAGCGATGGCGCCTGCTTAGACCGCATTGGGATCAAATCAATAAATTTGTAATATTTATTATCACCAATCTTGTTTTCCAAATTACCATTCCGAATTATTATTGCAATTTCTTAGAGAGGCCATTTGTGCAGCGGGGCGTTCCTAATGGCTCAAGTTGAAGAGTTCGATCGACGCCCACGAGTTCTGCAGAATGAACTTCCTGACACGGAAATAGCATGGACAAAGGTATTCATCCAGCAGAAAAAAAAAACAGGACATTTTCGTATTTTACCCTCTCCCCTCCCTAAGTAACGCCTGATAGTTTCTCGGTTTCTCTGTCTATATCCATGTCATGACCCGAATCTCCTAAGATTAGATTAAGACGAAACGTAAAGGAGGCTTTACGGGTCATTTCGAGTTCATTTCGAATAGCGAGTAAATTTTAAACAAACAATACGAATTTAAATTCGTTTGTTTTACCCACAGGCACATTTGCCAAGCCCACTCCCGTTGAATCAGATCGAATATATACTGACGAACGGTTTTTTGGTAAACATGCCAAAGGCAATCTGAAAAACGAACACTGAACGATACGTAGAATATAAAATGATCCAAAAGAACAAAGAGTGGGTTGAAAAGGACTGTTTTAATGAAACAACGATTAATCCTAGAGTAAGTAAGACGCAAGGGACTTTCCATTCTGCGATTTGTAACGCGAAGCCACTTTCGGACGTGTGTATTTGAGGACAGATTTATGTTCATAGAAAAACAGGTGTACATTATAATAAAAGAAAACAACGCTACTATTGATGAACACTGTGAGAATACAAAAGAAATTATCCTTTTTTTTTATAATTTCATTCAATAACGCCACCATCGGTTCAATAACTGCTTCTATGCGAGATCGAAATCGTCTACATGCGTGATCCTGGTTTCATATTGGATATTACTCGGTCTATGTCAGCTTTCAAAGAATCTTTGGTGTTATCGGCGTGTTCAGTGATTTCTCTCGCAACAATGCTCCACGCGAAATAGACCAATGGATTGAGATTTGTCACATAGTGATGTGACAAATGACGATTCCAATTTTCCTGGCAGACGAATTTTGCCGGGAAGCAATGTTGGAAAGCAGGTGCCGCATCTCTTGACGCTATGGAAAACGATTCCGAGAGCTTAAGAGCGAGCGCAAAGGTTGGTTGGTTGGTTGACTAGAATTTTTGGCGTCGACTACTAAGGTCATTTTGCGCCTATTTACACAAGTTATATCTATACGCAGCTCGGGACAAATACAAACATCCATGCCTACGGCGAGATTAGACCCACAACCAGGTGAACTCGAGAACTAGAAAGCCTACGCCCTAGCCTCTCAGCCACCTGGCCGGTCGAGCGCAAAGGAGGAGGAACTGCGTTGGCAAGCAAGGAGGAAGAGGCGCAGAAAAAAGCGCAAGATTCAAAAGCGGAATCGGGAGTTTGAAAGATTGGGGAGAGAGTTGGGACTGTAATGGAGCAACATCAGATGAATCGCGTCTAAAGTGGAACTCCTCCGAAGTTTCCCCAGTGAAATTGTGCTCCGTGGCCCGGGATCGAGAACGTGGCGCAGCAGCTAAAGGAAGCCAGCATTCGTCAGATGGACTTCTCCAGCGCGGAGAGATAGACTGCGCACTTAATAAGTGTTAATAATTTTACTATTACATTAGTTTTTCCCGACAAAAAAAAAGGTTTCAGCGGGATAATTCTACAGCCAGGAAAAGCTGTAACGTTAATGAAATAAGAACGTCACTTGGTTTTAATTGACCTTAACATCAAATGTGATGTTTAAGCTTTAAAATTGTTTTACTGATTTATAAACGTCAATATAAAAAAAAAATATCTCGAGATTAAATCTTTAAGGGTTCTTAAAAAAACTTCAAAGAAAATTTTAATTCTTCAAAAATTATTACTTTTATCAAAATAAACTATTCTCACAACATTAGTGAGATTAAGATAATAGAAAAAAGGTCGTATAGTGGGTTAATAATCTAAACATCATTTAGACTAGACATTGCGTTGTGTTTTTTTTTTTTAAAAGCTGGAAAAAATTTATATCATAAGTTTTACATTAACTAAGGTTGTGTGCAATTAAAGTGCGTTTTGCAGATAAGGAAACATAAGCAACAGGCATGGTGAAATAATTGAATTTACACTGAGTTAGCAAAACTCATGGGATAGCAAGCACATTGATTGATGGACATGGCTCACGAATTCACAGGGGTAACGGATTCTGGGAATGGACCATTAGACGTTGTGGGAAGAGCTTGGATAAGTGATTAATCAGAAATGGCACGTCTTTTGAACGACGCATGGGATGTTCCATTTCGGCAGTGGTGCAGGAATTTGGCTTTCCCCGCTCAACTGTCTCCAGGGTGTATGAAGGCATCACAGTCCACAACAGGCACCATACCGGGCGTCCAGCTGCCCTGAATGATCGTGACCGGCGACACCTGGGACGAATGATTCAGAGAGACAGGAGCGCAACAGTGCAGCAAATCACAGACCAGTTCAATACTGGCCGCACTAGAAACGTCTCTCGGTGGACAATCCGTCGGAATCTGCATGCCCTCGGGTTTGGTAGCCGTCGCCCTACACGGGTGCCAATGCTTACCCAGCGTCATCGGACACTCCGGCGTGCATTTGCCACCAACCATCTTGGCTAGACTCTGCAACAGTGGCGTAACGTCATATGGTCAGATGAGTCACGATATCAACTGTACCACGCTGATGGGAGGCACCGTGTGTGGCGCAGACTTCACGAAACGATGGATCCCGCATGCCAACAGGTGGTGGTGCAGGGTGGTGGGGCGTTAGTGATGGTCTGGGGTGCATTTTCCTGGTTTGGAATGGGCCCTCTGGTTATCGTGGACCAAACGTTGAATGGTCCACGGTATCGTCAACTCATCGGAGACCATCTGCACCCGTTTTTGACATTTCAACACCCTGGCGACGTAACAGTCTTTCAAGATGACAATGCTCCACCACATCGCTCCAATGTCGTCCGCGAATGGTTCGAGGAGCATGCAGGTGAGGTCCAACGACTAAGCTGGCCAGCCCGGAGCCTTGACACGAATCCCATCGAGCATATCTGGGATGCTGTTGAAGTCAGGCTCCGGGCACTGGATCATCCGCCCACGAACGGGCAGCAACTATCTTCGGCTCTGCAGACTATCTGGTGTCAACTGCCTCCAGAAGTGTACCAGGGACTTGCAGACTCACTACCACGCCGTATTGCTGCACTCCACAGGGCCAGAGGTGGCCCGACCAGAAATTAAGTAACTATCCCATGAGTGTATATTTTAATGTTATTAGAAAAGTAAGCTTCAAAAAAATTGCTTAGCAAGAGTTAAAAGAGCATGCAGTGGTAATGCATAAAAAAAAAGTATAAACTTCAGAGCACTTGTGTGGCCATCATAAATGAGAAGGAAAATTGCATTTTAACTTAATCAAGCTAAAAAAAGTTAAATATTTGCATGAGATACAAAGCCTCAGCTATAATGAGAATGCTCGATTCACCCACAGTTGGAAAAAAATTAATTTATGACAGGAAATATTAAGAAATCCATTATATATAAAATATTCCATGCCATTTTCATAAGAAAATGAAAGGAAAAAAAAAATTTACAAAAAAAATATTAAAATATTTATTTATTTGACTACTCCACTTTAGCGATTTAGTAAGACGCTAGGGACCAAAATTAAAGAAAAATAAAAAAAACCCTTTAAAATGGATAAAAGAAAATTTAGAATTACATCGAGATCCAAAAGTGAAGATAAGAAAAGAGAAATTACATAAAATGAACCGCTGTTAAAAATTTAGAAAGGTTAAAAGTCCTAAAAAATTTAATTTTAAGTTCCGATGGGCATGATAAGCACACTACAGAAAAGAAACGTTGCATTACATAGTGGACAAAAGATGAAGATGACTTCCGGAGAAGAGATTGACTGGAAAATCTAGACAAATCTGCGTCACAGTTTATAGAAATAAATGTCCATCTCGACAGAAGAGGACGAAGATAAGAATGAAGAAGTGCTTACATATCCGGATACTTAAAAATTGATGTGATTAAAACATTATCTTTGTAGAATAACTCAAGAATCAGTTAAGGTTGAAGACTGTAGTAGCTATGGAAGATGGAGGAGCCTCATGACGCTGTTGGAACTGGAGCCTGTGGTATGGCTCCAGAGGGGCACCCTTAGATCGTAAAACAGGCAGGGTGCCCAGGCGCACATGCGATAGGAATACGGGCAGCCCTCAAGGGCTGCACCTATGTAAACGCCTCAAACAGAGGCCCGTCCGCCAACCGGTGGGTCATCGATGTCGAGGGGAAAGGTGAAGAGGTATTGTCCGTATCCCCTCCAATGACCTTGCAGAGACGCTGAGATGATGAATAGCGTCTCCGGAACGTAGACGAGCCAAGCCGATGCCATTCGAGATGAAGGAAGAACCCGAGATGGATGGCGCCCATCCTCCAGATGGCTGAGGCTGGCTGATGACTACCATCAGATCGCTTCTGACGGGCCAACCAAAGCTCTGTTGAAAAAGGCGATGGAAGTGGCTAGGTTCAGCTTGTACGCAGCACCGGTGGAGTAGACGGTCAGACCAAAGTGTGATGAAAGGCGATCCCAGATAGACCGTGCGAACGGGCACTCGAAGAAAACATGGTCGATGGATTCAGGAGACCCACAAAACAGGCAACCAGCAGAACAGAGTAAAGAATCCATGGTGCAGCAGGCGCCATTGGAAATTAAATACAGTCCTCTCGAAGGCGAAGGACTTGATGGCCTTCAAGATGGCTGACCATGGATACTGGGGGTGCCAGCGCACGATGTCAGAAGACGCACCCCGGTCGGCCTGCTGGAAGAACCAAGATAGACGAAGGCTCCCCCAGTCTTATGGGTCTATCTGACGTAAGTCGAGAACAAAGGTCGCCTGGTCTCGCTGGATGCGGTTGTAAAACCCAGGAGATCGTAGGTTGATAGTCCCTGGCAGCGAAGTAGGAACTGGTAGCCCATTCACCTTAAAGAAGAAACGCAGGTGCAGGAACAGAAATTGGCCCAGATGGGAGGGGGAAGGAGGAAGACCCGGATCAAATCAGCCATTCTGGCCGCAATGAGGTAGCGCCGGATGTTAGGCAGGCCCAGGCCTCCTCCATCAAAGGGGATAAATAGCAGTTCCCCGCGAACGGGGTGACGGACTGCTGCATACCCCCAAATACAGTCCACAACTGCACCATGCACTTTCTTCAAGAGCTGAGGAGATGGTAAGGCGAATAGGCATTTAGAAGTCAGTAGAGGCAAAATGTGTGTCTTGATGAACTTCGCCTTGACAAACATCGAGGTGGAAAAACGAAAGTTCTTGCCAAGGCGAGACAAACACTTATCAATAACTTTCTGCCAGTGACGAGAGTTCATATCGGGAAAAAAGGAGAAGACGTATCCCAGCACTGTAATTTGCTCACACCACGTTATTGGGAAGGACTGAAGATAGTCCACTGTCTACTTCCCAATAGCGGTGCCTTTAGACTTGACGAGATTGATGGAACTTCCCGTCGAAGTACTAAAGAGATCGAAGGATTCTTTATAGATGCCCAGGGAATATGCATCAGATGCAAATAACACTATGTCATCAGCATATGCCAGAGTACGGATGTTGATGGAAGCAGCTGGCAAATCATACCCCCGGACATCTGGATGGCGATTAAGAAATTGTAATAATGGCTCCAAATAGAATATAGATAAGAGGGGAGAGATGGGACACCCGTGCCTGACGCCTTTGGACAGTTCGAAGAAAGGCGAATTGGAGCCATTAATCGCCACGCATGATGTGGCAGAAGCATACAGTGCTGAGATAATCGTAGCAAATTTCCGAAGATGAAGATGGTGAAACACTCGGAAAAGAAACACGTGATTCACCTTGTCGAAGGCCTTTTCCTGGTCAAGACGGCGCGCACACGCTTCCTCCATAACACACTTGATGGTAATGTTGTCGGACATCCTGCGAGATGGAATGGAGCAGGATTGTCCCGGATCGAAGAACTCGTCGGCGAAGCATTTGAGCCGTTGTTGGAGCACACCAGTGAAGACCTTATAGTCCATGTTGAGTAGAGTAATAGGCCTCCACTGGGTGACGAGTTCAGGATTCGGTAGCTTGGGGAGTAAGATGATTCTCCCCGCGGTAAAGTCCGACGTGATGGAGGAAGGGTCCTTGAGGATCGAGTTGAAAACTTGGACCAGGAAAGGACCAAGAAGTTTCCAAGTCGCATTATAGAACGAATACGGGATGCCGTCTAATCCAGGGCTGGACTGATGACGGCCATCCATCGACAGAAACTTCTTGACTTCATCTTCGGAAAAGGGACGGGTGAATGACAGGTCAGCGTCAGCAGTGAAAGGTCTAAGTGCCTCGATCCATTTCATCGTGGCGTCGGATGGAAAGACTGTGGCCAAAAAATGATGAAAAATGAGAATGGAAAGCCGACAAGATGTCAGCGTCGGTTTCCACTGTCCCATTCTCCACCACCAAACGATGGCACCTCTTCTTGTTGGCGCGACGTCTCTCCTCAGCGAACACAGCTGACGACATATTCCGGATGTCAGACGCCCAGGAGAGTTTGGCCCTGAGAGCTGCGCCGGCGGCCTTGCGGATCATTAGAGCGTTGATCTCGCTCTTCACCTGGCGGATGTCATCAGCATACCCCCCCTTCGGGATGGAACAGCGGAGGAGGCGCAGGATTTCTTGGAGCATGAGGAGATGGCGCCGATTGCGCCTAGCAGCATCACACCCAATCTTTCTAAAGAAACGACGGAGCTTAGATTTAAAAGAAAGCCACGAAGCTAACGACGGAGGCAGGTTGTGAAGATGTCTTTCCACAAACCGAACGAACATTCCCTTGTATTTATCGATGTCAAGCAGAGAAACGTTCAGAAACCAATTGTTCGAAGTAAAGCCTGCAGAGGAGGCTGGGAATGGAGGTTTCCAAGACCATTTGATGGCGCTGGTCAGAAAAGGAGCATGGAATGACCTCCATGGAACCAGGGGTACCAGCGAAAGTGGCGTCTACTAGAAAAAGGTCCAACCTTGCAGACACAGAGGGCCCCCGGTGAAAGGTAGACCCACCTTGGTTGGAATTGGAAGACGACTCCCACAGATCGAAAAGTGCATTCCGCTGGCACAACTGGTAGACACATCCAGACGAAAAGATGTTCTCATCCGGATGGCAATTGAAGTCCCCAGCAACCACTGCAGGCAAGGACGAGCACAGGTAAGTCAAGGTCTTCAAAGAATGTCAGTTTCTCTGCTGATAAACACGGAGCGTACACATTAAGCAATCGGAATTTAAGACCAGATAGCAGGAGGTCCAAAGAAATTACCCTGCACTCACAGTCAAAGACGCAGTTCGACACCACAATGGAGGGGTTGAAGATGATGGAGGTAACCCCCTGCCCACGTGGCGAAGATGAGTTGATGAAGAACTGCGCAGATGGATATTGACTGCGAAGGCCAGGGAGGTTAGCAAGCTGTTGCGAAGCAGCAAGCTTCACCTCTTGAAGGAGAATATCTGGCCTGTACAGGGCAACGAATGATGACAAAACCGATTGCTTGAAGGAGGAACCAAGGGAACGAACGTTTAGAGAAAAGACCTTCACTGCAAATTTAAGCTAACGGGGGCTGACCTGTATTTGAAGAAGACTTGAGCCTCATGGTTGAGGGAGGAGGCTCAGATGTCTTCCGTCTAGGGGAGCGAGCACGTCCCGAACAGGAAGAGGGGCTGCGATGATGACGGTCTACGCAGCTGTCCCGAGCTACGATGACGTCGGGCCTTTTTCTTGCGAGGGCTCTTAGGCGTCGCAAGAAGATCCCGCTGAGCAGACGCTGATGGCTTGGAAGTCCCAGCAGAGGATGAAATTTTACCAGGCGTAGCCGCACAGACGATTCGAAGAGGCTGCGATGCCGATGAAGGAGCAGGTGGAGAAAGAGCAGGAAACTCCTCCACATCAAACACCGACTCGGAGCACAACGAATCGTCTAAGATGACTTCTGCAGAGTGGCAGTCCTCCACTATCGGGGAAACATCAGGCGAAGGTGGACGTGAAGGAACAGTCTCTTGAACCACACGAGGCCGAGGAGGGGGGAGTCGGAATCTCCTTCCCAGGAGTCGTAGGAAGAGGCGACGATGGTGGGGCCGTCTTCGACTTCCTCAGTGGAGGACGAGGCGCTGTTGCTCTGCTCGGCTCAGGTGACTTGGCCGGTGAAGTCATCTTTGCTAGTTGCTGGGACGACATTCCTCGAGGCGGTGGCGTTGGGGCTGCTGATAAAGCGTCTGACCTCTCCTGGCACTGTTGGAATTTGTGCACGGTCTTGTGGCAGGAATCACATTTCCGAAGGAGAGGACAGTCTTTCCGAACGTGGGAAGTCTTTTTGCAGTACCAGCAGCACTGCCTCTGTCTCTTGTAAGACACGGAGACTTTAACTGCGCGCATTACAACGAACTCTGGAATGTCTTTATGAAGCTCCATGTAGACTACGATGTCGCCCGTCATCTGAAGAGGAGAATCCTCTGACCTGTAGTCACGTAGATACTTCTCAGCCATCAGTGGCGATGCGCCCCGAATAAGAACTGGAACATATCCGGGTTCGGCGTAACTCAGGTGGACGGTGGTTTGCCCAACCTTGATGAAGTCCGCAGCCACAATTCGGTCTGCAACATTCTGTTGCCTGCAGAGCATCTTCGATTCTGTCGAAGAAAGCCTCTGCAGAACAGTCACAGCGGGGTGACCCGACGGGAGAACCGGCGGTATACTCGTTTTGGAGTATAACTCCTTCATAAACATGCCGACGGCGAACATCCCTTTTATGCTCTTGGGGCAACAGTCAAGAAAAGAAGCACACGGCTAGCACGCGGCGACAATTGAAGGGCACACTACAGAGCATGATTATGTAAATTATAGAACAGCTTCAGAAGAAATGATAACAATCAATATGTTTCATAGACATTGTTGATGAAATTATATTAAGCTATCTAAAGAAAAAAATTATACAAAATTTATCTTATTATATAACTTAAATTCTCAAATTCACAGGATCCTTGTATAAACATTGCAGAAGAAAATATTGACAACAGAAGTGTCAACTGAAGAAATATTAACCACATTTCCACGAAAAAAATGTTTTCAAGTAAAATACAATCAAGCAAATTGGCTCCAGCTTGCAAAAGAAAATGTTTTGAAAGAAAACATTTATAAGAAAAATGTCCATAAGAAAATTATTATAAAAGAAAAAATGTGTACACATTATTTAATTCATCAACATTGCTGTTGAGATACTTCAAAATCCACCCAAAATACTAAAATTGGGAAAAGAAAATATATTTCTAGTTTAAATGAGAAAGAGCCAGAAAAGAAATAGTAAAATAACTTTCCTTTTGCCTACAAAAAAAAATAAAATTAAAACGTTTAATAATATTGCCCGGGCCAAAATAAAAAGCTAATAAAAATTAAATGTTCATAAATTATTAAGGTTTAAATTATAATATAACTTTAATGGCTGCAAGTCAGATAATAAATTGAGGTAAAGAATTTATCATTTTATTTTCTAAAAAAAATAAAAAAATAAATGTGATGAAAGATTTACTTGAACATCACAAAGCGACCCGCCCTGGCCAGAGGGGCGTTTTCCTACCCAGCGTGGGAACCGTACGCCGCAGTCACCGGAGCAGCATTGGAGTTCAACGGGGTAATCACGGAGACTTGTGCTTTATCGGGTACCAGCTCCCGCTTCGCCTTCGCAAACGTTGACGGTTGTGGTCGACATCAAATCTCGTCTTCTGCTGCCAGTACTCCAGCCTTTCGGGGTGAAGCCCGAAACCAGCGCCCGCAGACTAGTATAGCAGCTTTTCTACACGAAAATCTCGGCTCCTGTGTCCCTTACAAATGGCAAGCAAAGTAATTTCGCTTACTAGCTTTGCTTTCTCTCTCTCTCTCTCTCTTTCCCAGCCAATCTCCCGTAGATTTTTTTGGCTTATATGCTCTCCTCTGCTTAGTGAATCACTATTAAGAATTTCTTAGGTCTGAATTAAAGTAATTTATGGGCAAAGAGGAGCTGGTGTAGTTAAAAGGGGTGGTTAAAGAATTTACTAGTTTCTTTGATTAAAGTAAAAGATTTTAATGCTAGTTTTTCTGGAAATTGACAGCTATTCGGTTCTTCTGAATTGACAAACAGAAACGTCAAACTTTCCCCCGTATGACCAACCGTGCAAGAATTATGTTTGACATCGACACACACACACACACACACACACACACACACACAACCACACATACTAATACACACCCACACGCAAATACACCCACCACGGCAAAAGAACAGTAACGAATTCCTGATTCGTGAAAATCCGTTGGAATCGATATTATTTGAAAAACAGGAAGAAAAAATTCTTGGATTCGAACCACGAACCTCGAGTATCACGATCGACGCCTTTACCCGTGAACCGGGTGCCCGCCTTACCATTGGGCTTTCCATCTTGACTACTTGGTGGTCTTTAAGACATTTTGTGTACAGTGCCTGCAACAGCCCAATTGGTAGAGGTGTCGCGCGTGATATTTGTGGTTCCTGGTTCGAATCCAGGTCGCAGACTTTTTCAAATAATATCATTACTTGATGTTAAACTTAATGATAAATAAATACTCTTTAACCACAACAAAGATTAAGTTGAAATAATACAACCTGGTAAATCTGGAAGCGCTTTTCGAATGCCCTGCATTCATCATTCAGCAGTCTGAAGTCAATACTCGAGGAAGCCTACAGCGAACTCGAGGAGGTCTGGAAGAGTAATGACTTCAGACTGCTGAATGATGAATGCAGGGCATTCGAAAAGCGCTTCCAGATTTACCAGGTTGTATTATTTCAACTTAATCTTTGTTGTGGTTAAAGAGTATTTATTTATCATTAAGTTTAACATATCTACTATCCACATAAGCTTCACTATTTCTTTCATTACTTGATGTTTGGAGAATTAGCTCCAGGTCGCATTCATTATTGCCGTTGGAATTTTCCGATCATACACCCACTGTCTTCATATATTAGGCTCATTCAACAGGAAAAGTAATATAAAAAATCTAAAATTCGACTATGATTGTTATATGTTTATTATTTTGTTATTCTTAAGCTATTCACAGTTGGGACCAGCACCCATGCCTCGCGCATGAGACGCTGGAAACCAGCTACCCAAGATGGCGGCATCCGTAGATTTTTGGAGCAGCGAAATTCTGAAACCAGCCACTCTGCAAAGACAACTAGTCTGGTCTCCTCTTGTGTACTTGTGTGCTTTTGTACCATGACAATGCGAGACCACAGACAGCCATGGTCACATTGTCAACCATCGAGGATCTACTGTTTGCAACAGGCTTAACCCAACCACCATATTCGCGATCTAGCATCTTCAGATTTCCACACCTTTGGCCCACTGATTGGTTCGAGGTTCCAGAATGAAACGGAAGTCAGCGTAGCATGAATGTTACATACGCGTCCAAAAAATTCGTTTTCATGTGCAATCGATGCACTTATTAGGTGTTGGCGTAGGATCACTAAACTGGGTGGGAGGGGGGGGGGGACTATGTTGAAAAATACTGATAGAAATAGTTATTTGGGTGCTTATAATAAATATTTGTTAAAATATTTTTTCGCTTATATAATGAATGAGCCTTGTACTTTGTAAAATTTGCGTCCAGAAAAAATAAAAACAACTTTTGGGGAAATAGGAAAATATAACAAAACGTATTGAGCTACTTTATGAAATTATCGATCAAAATTAAAATTTAATTAAAAATCGATCTCTTAAATTGCACTGCCACTTTAGTAATGAACCCAAGGCAATTCAAGGAGATGAAACTCTCGTTACCTTATTACACATAGATCACCACTACGACGGTCGCTGCTGTCTGTTGACGTTGTTGTTCCGGTAGAACCGTAGACGAAAAATCTGCTGCAACTTTACCAAATGAGATTTAATTGATTTATCCCCTGATATTATCGATATTAAAGTATTTAAAGCATCAAGCGTTGTTTACTTAATAGGACGTGCGCCCCAAGACTCAGAAATCAATTTCGAAAGCTGATGTTCTTCGTAATGCAATCAATAAGCTGACATCCTGGAAAACTGTGGATGGCGAAATTGTTGCAGCGCTACACCTTGTAATAGAAAAGTGAGGAACAAGTATGCTTTCGTAATTCTTCCTCGTTTATAAGCCATTCAGCCTTTTAAGGAAACGCACCTTCATAGGAGTATATTTATTATTTATTTATTTAATATCTTTCTTGTCACGAACCTGTATCGCTTTCTAAAGGAAGCATTCTAATGCCATATTCATGTAAAATTAATTCAGGGGTGCATATCATTAGAATGTCAGAGATAGAAGCTTCCCTCCTCCTCCTTCATTTTGGCTTTTACTGAACAAAGATGGCTCATGTTGGCAACCATAAATCAGAATTTCAACGTGAAATGTTTTAAAATCAACAGGCAGAAACAGCCATGTATAAATCACAAGGAACGGTGCTGGACCGACGTGCGAGACAAGAATGGCTATCATAGATCTTTCATACTCTCTACGAATGTTTGAAATTCAACAGAAAGAGCAGTTAGGACATCTATCCTTAACAAAAATATCGATCGACCCTTATTTCTATTGGGAATGAAGAACGCTGAGGGATACTGGGAACTCAGAAAAAAATGATCATTTGGGTAAAATTTAGTGAATGATTAACTATCTGGCACTGCACAAGAATATCCGCATGCATTTAAAACCATTGAAATGACCGACAGTCCATTGGACTGGATCCCTTTCATCTTGTATACGACAGAGTAAGAAATTGCCGCAACGGTTAAGTGATGAAGATCACTCGGAGTCCATAAATACCGAGTCTAACGAAATAGGAAAGCACCCAACACCATAAACAGAGCCCTAGGCCAGCTGGAACCAAGCAAAGCGGCCCCGTAAAGCTCCTGCTGTTTTGGCGTAGCACGTACACTAGGTAAAGAGCGATCATTGTGGGGACTATTTGCCCCATTTCCTTCCACCAACAAGATCGGGGAGCCAACTGCTTGCGCTCTTTGAACCGCAGGACACGAAGACATACGCTTGATGAGTTGGTTTGTTTGCGAGCTGCAATTCGATCGCCCAGCTCTAATGGAGGTCGAGACCTTCGCTGTTTTCCCAACAAAGTGCGCTAGTCACTCGACTTTGTGCACAATGTGTCAACTGTTGCATCCACGACTTTCGTTTCGCAGGTGGAATGCTCCAGAGTATGCGACTTCGCTCACTTTGCGGATTATTCGCAGTTATTTCGTTATTTTGTCAATCTGTGGGTGAATACAAGGAACAAACATAGCCAGCCTTTAATTTGAAGGCGTTTTGTAACTCGAAACCTGACATTATTTGCACGCTTTATTTCTCATGAGTTTAACTTAATTTTATTTCAATCCATAATTAATGCTCCTATTATTTCCTCACCTCCATAAAAGCGGTTGCGATAGCGATATTTCTTAATACGTTGCGGTTTTTACTGAGTATTCTGTACGCACTTAGTGCTCTCATTTTTAAATGATCATAAGGTACCAACGGAAAGGGTTATTGATTTCAAATAAATTTTCTTGAAGAGAGTAAGAACCTAGAAATGTGATGATCAATATCGGTTCTTCTGTGCAAAGTAAGTCATCTCCCCATCAGCAGGGCCAATGCTGCCTGCAGTCAAAAAGCAACATTTTCATATGCCTTTCTTACATCATCATATTCAACGCTTATCAATCCACTGCTGGATATACAGTGAGATAATAAATAAATTATCCGTCCGCCAGCTTACTTAAACATTAAAATAAATAAAATCAATTAATTTTGAATGGAAATTTTATCATAATCTACAGTATTTAAACTTATGACATCTCACATTGGGTAGGGATCACTGTACTAAATGGGGAAAAGTAAAAATACAATAGATGATAAGAAACCTTGTTATAGTAGAGCCAAAAAATTATCCGTCCAGGTATGTACTCTAAGCCAAAAAATATTATCTATTATGAAAGAAATTAACCAATCACATTCACAACAGATTACTTATCAGTGTGGATGATAAACGACGTGTAACGTTGCAGAAAAATATGAAAATAAAGGAATATTCATACGATTTGAGGTGTAGAGTCATAGCTGGACTAAAGGATGGGAAAAGTCAGTGCTTAATTGTCAAGGAACTCCAAATTCCACGCTCGTCAGTCCATTACATCATCCAAAAATATCACACACCAGGAGAAATCACAAATGAAATTGGAAGAGGCAGGAAGAGGAAAGGGAAGACAGAGAAATTGTAAAATGCATTAAAAAAGATAGGAAAAAATCAGCTGTAGAACTGCGTGCAGAAGTGAAAAATGATCTAAATATTATCAATTATTCCTCAAACACTGAAACAGGTTGCATGAAGCCGGGCTTAAAGGATGCACGCTAAAGAAAAAGCCCTGCGTCAGTAAGAAAAATCGAGTGTTTGAAGCCAACAGTGAAGCATGGAGGAGGAAGTGTCATGGTATGGGGCTGCATGCCAGCCGCAGGGGTGGAGCATCTATAATTTATTCATGGCATCATGGACCAAGCCAGTACAGAGAAGTTCTTGATAAGAATCGCCATGCTTCTGCAAGTAAATTGGAGTGAGAAGAAGTTTTAGATTTCAGCAAGACTCAGATGCTAAACATACAGCTCATTCTGTGAAAGAATTTCTCAAATCCAAGAGAGTTTAAGCATAGAATAACATAGAATGGACAGCTCAGCATTTCGATGGTAGTGACCTTGAAGCAGCGCTCCTAACGGATGGGTGGACTCTGCCCACTGTTTAACCTGCATTTCTATGGAGCATGCTACGACTTTTTCTAGATTTTTAATTATTTCTCGGTCTGTAATTAACGGAAACCGCCAAGATCACAAGGAAGCTTGAAATGAATGACATGTAATTTATCGGCATCAAGAAAAAATTTTTTTCTAGGAAGAAAAATAGAGATTCGCCTAATTAAATGCACTTGAGTAACTTGCGTGCCAATCAGCTGACTGGCTGTTAAGTTTACAGCATACACCTAAATCATTTAGACTTTGCAAATGTATTAATATATTTTCCGCAATATAGTAATTTCACTTCAAATTAATCTAATTTCAACAACAGAATTAATTTGACTTACTTTTAATTTGTTTTTATTGAAAAAGTGATAAGCAAAATAAGTGACAAAAGCCATTAGAATGTAACTTTTAACTATATTATATACATTTAAAGATACATATATAGATACACTGTATATTTTAATGATAAAATTATATTGAAGTAAATGATGTTGACAAAAATTAAGAAACTTCAGAATTCAACAAAATAATATAACAAAAAACAAAATTCATAGAAAACCGACAGTTGATTATAATTAATTTACATTTCATTTTAAACTCCATGGGAAACGAATTACTATTTGTTTTAAATTCATAAAAGGCCAAAAACTAAAATTTTCAAGAAATATTTTTTTTTACAATTCCCAAGCCGAATAAATTTTATTTTGAATTAAAAGTCATTTTAATAATGTTATGTTTTGGGGATTAAAAATATAACATTGTTTAGCTGAGCATGGAGAAGTTTCTTATAAGAGGGCAATGATGTTGAAAATATCCTTAAGCGCCAATATCCACTTGCCCGAGTACGCGGGTTCGATCCTGGCTGAGGACGACGAGGATTTTTCAGGGGGAAATCCTGAGATCACGCACTTCCTTCGGAAGGGAAGTAAAGCCATTGGCCCCGTGTAGTCGTTTGCCGGCTGCACGTTAAAGAACCCTTGCGAGGCAAAATTTGCGGCCCCTATAACACCGTCCTGAAATGACCATAGCAGTTGAAAAGGACGTTAATACCAAACAAACCAACCAAACCAATCCCCACTTGCAAAAAAAAAATGGTAAACAAGGCAAATGAGCACAAGTTAGTCTTGGACATTTCTTAGCATTCTTCAAGCGTCTACATTTTTTTTTTAACAACTAGGAGAATGGCGCTTAAGGATTTTTTTCAACATCTTTGCCCTGTTACAAGATATTTCTTATGCTCAGCTAAGCAGCGTTTTATTTTTCAGCCTCAAAACATATAAAGTTATTCAATTCCAAAAAATTTATTTGCCTTCCAAAATGTCTAAAATTTTTGGTTCTTTATAAATTCTAATTTTTTGCCCTATATGAATTTCAAAATTAAAGCTAAATTGTTTCTTAATGAATTTAAAATCAAATATAAATTATTATAATAAAATGTTTTTTTTTTATAAATTTTGTTGCCTTATCTTGTTGAAGAGTTAAATTTCTTAATTTTTTCTATATATTTTAATACATTTTATACATTAAATGCATTACAATTCATATGAAACTGATTATAATTCAAATAGATTTTATTTATGAGTGATTTTCAGATATTTTGTGTTTTTTTTCTTCTGTGATATTAATGATTCTGATTTTTATTTAAGAAACGGGTCAATTTGAAAGTTTTAATAGATAAACAAACATGTCTTAAATGTTTTTATTTTCATTGTATATGTGAAACAATTCATATACAGACTTAGAATTAACTTTTTATTTATTGAAATTAAACTGAAGAACGAAAAATAAATTTAATAATGAAATATATTCGAAAAGCGCCTATTTTCCAATGCTAAGCGAACCCACGATTCCACCAAGCAAGTTACTCAAGTGCATTTAATTAGGCGAATATCTATTTTTTCTTCCGTAGAAACAATTTTTTTTCTTGACGCCGATAGATTACATGTCATTCATTTCAAGCTTCCCTGTGATCTTGGTGGTTTCCATTAATTACAGACCGAGAAATAATTAAAAATCTAGAAAAAGTCGTAGAAACGCAGGTTAAACAGCCGGCGATTTCCACCCATGCGTTGGAGGGCGCCACCGTCTGCTCACTACCATCGCTTAGCATGGAAAACGGCGAAGCTGTCCATTTTATGTTATTCTATGGTTTAAGTGCTTGACTGGCTTCCCCAGTCACCTGACTTAAATCCAATCGAGCACCTGTGAGTCATAATGGAAATGAAGAGGGGAAAACCATACACCAAATTCAAAAGTAGATTTAAAAGACTTGTTGACAAATACTGGAATGATGTAGATGAAAAAAAAAACCCTTTAGTAGAATCTATGCATAACTGATGCCTAGATTTTGTGAAGCCCAAAGGAGGTCCCACTAAATTTTAAAAGTTAGATTGTACATCTGCCCAAATATTTAAGTGGACGGATAATATTTTTGTCACAAAAATGTCATGCAGACCTGTTTTGTATTATAATATCTCATATTAATGATAAACCTTAGCAGACCTATTCAGAAGCTTATAACTGTATAGACACTAATATGTGCAATTAAACTTGAATAATGTGAATGTGTCACTTAGTGTCACTTGCAAACTGGTGGACGGATAATTTTTTTTGCTCACTGTACGTCTCCTCTGAACAGCATCTCGGTCTTTCTGTACAAATCCAATTTAATTTTATTAATTTTTCTGTTATAACGCCAATACAGGTCTTCCAATATTGGAAACAGGGTGTCAACAATTTTGAACTGTAAACTGCATTAACCATATTAACGAGTAACTTAGCCAAAATATAAAAGATAATCAATAATAATTTAGTTTTCTTTTTTTCTTGTTCCTAATATCCCCTAATAAATAAAAAATGCCCACACAGAAAAAAACCCACGGTGAGATCAGATCTGTGAATCTAGATGGTTATTTCGCGATTCCCTATCGACCGATCCATTGATCCAAAGTGAGATCCATCCGTTCGGAAAATGTCGCCTAGTCAGTTGCAAACTGGAAGACCGAAATGTGATAGAGCTGAATCCTATTTCTCTTTAATTTCTCAAGCTGGCGGTCGATTTCGAGCGCTTCGAGAGAGAGGAGCGTGTGTTGCAGCGAAGACAGCACGGCGGAGATTTTACCAGCGTGGCTGAGAGTCGACGAAAGCAGTGTTTTGCTTTCCCCGTCTCTCGGGACGGAATTGCCAAGAATACTACGTAGGTCCGTTGCAGAATGGTCAGCGTGCCTCTGTAGGAGCTTCTCGTTTAATCCCAGTAGCCATAGGACTCTCACGAACTGTCTTTAAATTTGTTACTTTCTGAATTACTCATACGAGTATTTATTTAATTCATAAGCTACCCGGACTGGACATTATTCCCATACTAGTGACTTTTAGTTTGACTATTTATACCTGTTTATGCTATCATTTGCATATCCTAACGAACTATTAGGATTTCGTATTCTGTGTTAAAATTGTGTTCTCTTCGTTTGTAGTAGTTTACATTTAAGATAATTTGATACACATTACTTTGAGCAAATGTTGTTTTTGTGTTAATTTGGTGAAACACTGAATTAATTTTGCATTATTTGCGTAACTCACAACTTGTTCATTTAAATTATTATTTGTGATATGCTCTACAGCTAATGTAAGTTGTTTTCTTGTGGAATTGTTTAAGGTGATTTAATTGTTGGCACTGATTT
Organism: Rhysida immarginata; assembly: GCA_023313115.1. Lineage (NCBI taxonomy): Eukaryota > Metazoa > Arthropoda > Chilopoda > Scolopendromorpha > Scolopendridae > Rhysida > Rhysida immarginata. The sequence goes on from JAHWFO010022369.1 coordinate 2,501,680, forward strand.
ATAATTACGTGTTTGCATACCTTGCAATTTTATCACTTGAATTATTATGTGTATTTACTTTGCAGCTATTGTAGTTCATTTCTTGTATAGTTCCTTAAGTTTATTTGATTGCTGGATTATATTTTAGTCCGTTGCTAAGTTAAGAGATATTTAGCATTAGAATTAATTGACATTTTTTTAGTTTGTTTTGCTTGTTTATTTATAATAAATTCATTTCAATGTTAAAAAAAAAAAAATTACTGATTACAGAATATTCTCGAAAACGCTATACTAGCGTATCTCAATCCTCTCATTACTCTATTTTTGTGGTGCATGCAGTCATTTAATTTATGTGCCTTCTTCCATGTGCCGTAAACCCTTTAAAAACTTTCTGTTGGTATGTTTATGAATTTTTAAAAAATGTTATATCTATAATATTATGGAATAACCGATATTTAATGACTTCAACAGTATCGATTTCCTATTTCTTTTTTCCTTCTCCCCAGCATTATACATAAGAACATCGGAAACATTGAAACATTGGCACAGCCCCCTCCTTTTGACATCAAACTAATACTAATTCAGGGAAATAGAGAGTTACAAAATTTTCTTTAATAAGATATTAAAGCCCCCCCCCTTCCCCGAAGAGGGCTAAGGAACTTAGAGGAAGCACCGAATTCATACAGTTTTTATCCCTTGTATCCGAATTTTTGAACCCCTATTTTTTTTATTTTTTAATCAAAAAATTGATTTTCTGGAAGATAATATTTCGAAAATGTAAAAGAGCTTTATTTTCTTTCATTTCTCATCACTTCCGATCGACTGCCATATGTTGCCATTTGAAAACGTTAATAGTTCTAGAGATCACATGGGACAAATTGATCCCTAGCATTGCAGATCTTGCCTAGTGGAATCAGCATACCGAATTTCACTCCTTTACCGTCTAAATCAAATAGTTCCCTCTAACTCCCAGCTTCTTAACTATGACCCCCAGACAGCCAATCAAAACGAAACTAAATAATGAAGTAGGACATGCCCATGGTAAGCTACATTCGGAATTTCAATATTCTATGTAAAAAAATTAGAAAATATGAAGGGGACAGACGGACATGAAGCTAATAGCTCTATTCTTCCGCTACTTAATAGATTTGACCTAGGGCATGCGAACATCACGATCGTATACTTGAGGCTGAGATGATAATTTATTGATTTACAATGTTTGCTTTTGTGCATTGTTTTTTTTTTTTTTAAGAAAAAATAACTCAATATCTCCCAAATGGCAACATTAGTTAACCTTATTCGTTAACCTTATATAATAAATCTTCATCCACATTAGTTCGCAAGGTTCATCTCTATCCTCTTTATTATTCAACTTATATATTAATGACCTCCCTACAGCCATGTTCCCTATACCCATGATATTAAGCTTATATGCTGACGACACCACTCTATTATATGCCGCCCTAACTCTTTCTACAATCCAACAAAGCATCAATACAACGTTAACAAAACTTCATTATTGGAACACACAAAATGGCCTCCTTATAAATCTACAAAAAACTACCTATATTATATTCCGTCAACGTAACAAGAAACTTGATTTTGCCAACTTCTCAATAACATATAACTCCTCGATTATTAATCCTTCAAAAACTTATAAATTTCTAGGGATTTATTTCTCATATAATCTCTCCTGGGATGCTCATATTACTGCTCTGTCAACTACTTTAAATCAAAAGCTCGGCCTTTTTTCCCGGCTCCATTTTTTACCTAAAAACATCCTTATTCTTTTATACTTCACATTGATCCAATCTTCCCTTATTTATGGGCCCCAATTTTGGGGTTCCACAACCTTAACAAATTTAAAACGAATCCATCGCATACAGAAGTGGTTTATACGAATTTTTTATAATCTAAGGATTACCGACTCCGTATCTGACCTCTTTCCCACAGTAGGCATACTCCCAATTTTTAAATTATATTCGTTTCATTTAGCTATATTTATCTACAAAGGTCTAAATAATAAACTCGAGATTACACTTCCCCAACATTTATTTTCCCCTAAACCTACCGGACCTTATAACTTAAAAAACAAAACCTCCTTTTTAAACCCGTTAGTTAAATTTTCCTACCAAAACAACAGTATTATCATTGCAGGCAGCAAACTATACTCACAACTTCCGCCAATAGTACGTCTGTCCCCTACCTTAGAAATTTTCAAATCTAGGCTAAAACATTATCTCACTAACATTCCTCCCTAACCCTTTAATTCCCAATGTACTGTATTTATTTTGCAACGTTTTTTTTATCTTTAATTGTCATCATGAATTTGAAAATCCAGTCAGGGACCTCACTCGTCGGCCATACGCCATACTGGCCTTGACTGGATTCTATGTACTCATCTTTGAAATAAAAAATAAAAATAAAAAAAAATAAAAATAAAAAAAAATCAATTTTGGTCCAACAGACGAGTAATGAGAATCGCTCCTCCTGCAATTTAGTCCAACATGCGGTCCTGACGCAAGGTAAGTGAAGTATAAGGTATGCTCGATCGCGAATTCTATTGTGATTGGCGACTCTTGTTTGCTTGAAAGCTATGGAAAAGCAGCGCAAATTTCCGTTTCGAGACCTTTCACGAGCATTCGCTTATGTTTCCGAGATTGATTCATTTCATAATCAGTTCAGGCATAGCTCAAGTAACGGAAATGATTTATATTGCACGTTTAAAAAATAGATTATCGTTAAAATTACGTTTAAAACTACGTAAGGCATTGCACGATTGAATACCGATAACGAAACGATTCTCTAGGATGCATAGGCCAAGAGCACATAAGGATGAGCCTATATAAGTGGCTTCAAATTCATCATAAGAATCAAATACTTTGTTTATTAACGACTTAAAAAACAAACAAACAAACATGTTGATTGGAAGGCTCTACATTGCAAGAAAACGATCGAACATACAACAATGACAACGACTACATACAGAAACGAAGTACACACGCAAATGAAGGAAATATCATGGCGCCTTCTCTTGGCAATAAGCGATGACAATGAAGCACTCTCCAACACAATAAATAACGACAACATTGATAATGTTAATAAGGAAAATATGCAGAATATGGAGGAAATAAAAGAAGTATTAAATTGCATTTTAACATAACCCCCTCGAGAAATTGTTTTTTTTCGTGAACTTGAAAGGATTGTTGATTTACGCATTGTAGCCATTTCGGCGATGGCTTCACCAGGCAGATGCTCAGTCCATGATGTTAATGCATAAAGCAAAGTTTGTAATCCTTTTTAAAATATTTTATTTTATTTATACATGATTATTTTTGTTTTCCTGGAAACTGTTGTTGCATATTTCAACCGTGCAATGTGTTCCAAGCATTATTAAAAATCGTCTGCAAAGTTTGATCTGATTTTTTTTTTATTTTAAAGCATGTACGCCTATGGAGGGTTTACATTTTTCGGGCTCTGGCTGACGTCATCGATGCTCCGCTATCTGGTGAGTACCGGGAGAAACGGCCCGATCGAGCATACTCCACTTACCTTGGTCCTGACGTAGGCTAAATTTACCAGCCAATCAGCGGCTGCCTTAGCCTCGTTGCGCAAGATGCCTTTCTTTTATTTATCGTTCATGGGTGTGTTTCGGACCTAGCGAGAGCTAACTCGTGCTAACTGTGGACAGTGAGCTAAAGTGAGAATCGCGACGATCATGCTACTGAAACGCTATGGAGAGTTATCTTTGTTCAGGCGCTGTTTCGCTTTCGGTTTTCGCTCTTTCTTCCTGCGCTGTATCAGAAATTTCTTGTTTATTACTGTTTATTTCTTGTTTAATTCCAACACTAACTATAATTTACTGTTGACGTCGTTGAAAGTAGACATCAACTTGTTACATTATCGCGTTTTAGCTCCGTGAATATGACGATGCCCGATCTACCCATACAGGATGGATCGAAACGGGCTGCCGCCATCTTTAAAGAAGCTGGATCGGTTCTCACGAAGCTGTACGACCTCGGAAGCTCGGACCGTTTCGTGGGGCTGGGGTCTCCCTTCTCGTGAGGTTCTCGGCTCTATCGAAACGGGCCAGACCACCTCACAGAAACCTATCGAAACGATTCAGAGAGAGGAAACTCTACTATCACAAGGGCCGTGAGTCTATTGAAACACACCCTATATTTCCTGCATAAGGTGCGTTTTGTTCAACGCGTGCTCAAAACAAGAAACTATTACGATTTTTCTGAGGAAAATTAATTTCAGCATCAATTGCAAAAAAGGCCTTTTTAAGGGCAACCAATTTAACAATAATTAATTTAACGAAGCTAAATTTTACTCCAGCTTGTTTCCATGGCAACGCAGTGATCGACAGTTTTCATGATTCGATTGTTGGAGTATTTTATAAAAATACAGAGCGTCCCAAATTGATGTATACACTCTTTGGAATGTTATAACTGAGCAACGAAATGAGATAGAAATACATGTATTAGGTTTGTTGTATTCTATTCCTTAAATTTCCTTAAGCCGTATATGTTCAAAATGTCCACCTTCTACCACAGTACACTCCCAACACCGACGTCGAACAGAGCGACATACCGACTGGATTGTAGCTAATGGAATATCATTGATGGAATGTCCAATCTGATCACTTAATTCCGTCAGTGTTTGTGGGTCTGTGTTCTTTAAAGTTTCCCAAAGGTAAGAGTCGAAAGGGGTTAAATCAGCTGATCGAGCGGGAACTCCGTAGCACCGACCTTTCAACACATCTTTCACAGTTCCTTCGGCTTCAAACTTGTCTCGGGGTTTTGTTATTGTTATTACCCTTGTTGGCGGTGGTGTACCAAATTCAACCCTCCAACGTCGCTGAACCTCAACAACATTCTCCACTTTCCAATAAAACTTCAGTGTCCACTTACCAATAATCGAATGAAAATCTCACCGCCATTTTGGTTTATAAACAAATGAACAACAATGAGCGTGTTGCTATGCTTTACCAGCGCCGTCTAGATCAAACACAACAAACCTTATATTTCTATCTCATTTCGTTGCTGAGCTATAACGTTTCAAAGAGTGTATACATCAATTTGGGACGCTTTGTATTCGCTTCAATGAGAGGAGCTCGTACACGTCCAATTTATTCACTTTTGTTTGCTGGCATGAGTGCTACAGCCGTTTTTAGAGAAATTAATACAGTAAAATCCCATCACAACATAGCTCATTTTAATGTACATTTTAAAAAAAAAGCTTTCAAATTTAAAATTCCCGGCAGAAATCCTACTCTTTTATGCAGTTTATCTTACCTTAAATTACCGTATATTTCAGATTATAAGTTAATTCTCCAGGTAAATTTTCCCCTCATTATAACGCTCTAGCTCTGATTGGTCGACATCTTGAACGAAGTCAATAGAGGATTTTTGGGGAAGACAAGTTTTGCAAACAAAGCAAACTGTAAATTACAGTCTGTAATTACATATTTTTTCATAGATTAATCTACAGTGATAGGTAATGTACTGTTCTGTGTTCCTATTGTAAAAATAATGTGTTCTGCATATCTTTTGTGGTTAAATTAAAATAAAATCTACAACAACTACACTATATGTTTGATTGGTTTGTTTTGTTTTGGTATTAACGCACCTTTCAACTACTATGGCAGGGCCGTCCAAGATTTCTGTCCGCGTGCAGCGCCCGTGCACGCGGGTAATCTTCCTTCCTCCCCTATTGCACATTACGTTGATCAGTTCTTTAAAGTCGACGTGTGCAGCTTTTAGTAAAGTTAGCTTCTCTGCATAGCGCAAATACACTTCCTATTCTTTAACACGGAGTACAAATATAGAATTGCGATTGTAAATGTAATTATTATTGAAATGACCTAGAAATTATTGTGCTCTTTCTAGTGATACCAATTAATTTAATGGGCATAAAATAGTTTTTTTTTAATGGTTCCTTTGATACAAAAAAACACAGGGAACCGATTTAAAGGAAAACTATTTAACGCACATTGTTTTAATTGGTACCATTAGAAAGAGCAGAATAATTTCTAGGTCCTTTTTTGCTTGTTTTATCATTTCAATAATAATTACATTTACAATCGCAATTCTATTTTTGTACTCCATGTTAAA
>JAHWFO010022369.1:2516475-2534059 GCA_023313115.1 Rhysida immarginata
CTAAAGGAGATCATCGGCAGCCTGAATTTCAGCGACGATGAACAAGTGAAAACTACGTGACTTTCTTCACTAGCGGCAGCTTCTACGAAGTGATCATGCGGAAGTACATTGAGCGCTATGGTAAGTGCTTAAATAAACGTGGAAGCTATGTGGAAAAATAGTTAAAGGTATATAGAATCTGGTATATAAAAAATTTTGAAAATATATACATAGTGGTTTTGTTTTTATTGCAAAACGGACCTTACTTTACGGATTTACTTCGTATCTCAAATATTATCTATGCGTCTTTGGGACGAACAAGGTAAATGACAAAAGACATCTTCGGGCTTGGTAACCACTGCTGAATCAAGCGTGTGCGATGAACAATAGCATTGCCGTCCATGAAAAAGCCGTTATTGCAGGATAAAAATGCAGTATTGCAGATGAATTTGCTCTGGAAACAATGTTCAGATAGTTCGTGGAACGCACCTGATCTTCCATAAATATTAAGGGAGCCCCCATACCCCTTGAGTAATCTCGATAAGGCATGCAGGATCTATAGGCATCCGACTGCGATTTGGGTCCATTTCCAGTGCATGCTGCCAGATATAGGCCGAGAAGAGCCTTGGTTAAACATATGTGTTAAGAAATTAATAAATGAAAACTGGAGTTAATGCTCCAAGTATAAGATATTATTGGGGAAAAAAGGAAGAAAAAATCCACGACCTGGATTCGAACCAGGAACTATGCCAATCTCCCCTATCGTAGTTTTCGTTTATTAATTTCCTATGCGTGTGCATCAGCTTTCTCATGGTTTCGAAAGTAGGGATTCCCGATCTGCGAGGCGGGTACTCACGCTTTCATTGGGCATCCATCTTGACTCTCTCCCAAATGGTAGAGGCAACGAGAGTGATACTCGTGATTCCTGGTTCGAATCCAGATCGCTAAATTTTTTCCTTCATTTTTTCTAATAACATCATTTGTGTTGTTCCATAGTGGATGCCCTGTTTTAAACATCGGAGGTCTCGCTCATAATTGATTGTCTTTCAGGCAACTATTTTAGATACAAAGGCTGGATATCGCACCTTTCTGGAATCCACTCAGTTGCTTGTTTGAATCATCATGGCTCCAGCTAAACGTGCACCAACAATGAGTCCCTTTTCGAAGTCAATTAGCCCCCCCCCCCCACCCACACACACAAGCTAATAAGTTCTATGAGTAGATTTACCCAACTTCTTCTTAAATAAGTACATACTTGAATCACATAAGCTTTAACTTATTTTTCATAAATAAGGATTAAAACAAATTTAAATAAGTTTCTAATTCATTGGGCAGTGGGTATATAACGGTCAGTTTTAAGCCAAAGTTCTTATGACCTACGGCTTTGCCGAAAGATGAAAATTTAAAATTCCGTATCTTATTAAGTCTTCTTCGCCGAGTTCTCTAAAGTTTCCCTCCTAAATTTTAATATGAAGCAAAACATGCGCAAAAACCTTCAAGCTTAATACGCTAAAATTCATTAATTTCTCCAATCAGTGGTTCCTTCTTGCTCCTCTTCTGCCGCCTTCCCACCAAGCGTTTACAGGGCGCATGTTCATAAAACGTTTTCAATTATTCGGCCGGTGATGCGCAAATTATTAAAAACGATAAGGCGGGATGGGGAGGAGGAAACCGTGGTGCCTTGTTTTTCGGAGCCTTTCTCCTTTTCCTTGGTCATTAATATTCCGGAGGATTACCACCCGCAATCCGTAGGAGACCTAGAGTGTCGTTTCTCTTAATCTCGTTACCCGCCAGACTACCGTAATCTTGACCCAGACGCATTACGATCGGATTTAGGAGTGACGAGGGGGAGTTCACAAAATGGGTTCGGGAAATTTCCGACTTCACCGATTGCCAATCATAAAAATAAAAAAAGAAAGAAATTGGATATTGTACAAGGAAAAGGAAGCAAGCAGCAATATTAAAAGAGGTGCTAATAAATCAATTAAGAAAGTTGGCAAAGGTAAGGTACAAGACCTTCTCGTTAATTCTGTCGAACGACAAGAACCTGAGTAGAATCCTTTTCACGTCGCCTGGGAAACCTCCAGGAGTGCGGTGGTCGTCTGGAAAGCGCAGCGATAACAAAGACGTATCAAGAGAGAGAGAGAGAGAGAGAGAGAGAGAGAGAGAGAGAGAGAGAGAGAGATAGAGAGAGAGAAAGAAAAGAAAGCATCAGAAGGAGAGAAATGGAATAGAAGAAGGTGCTCTTGTTTTGTTTGGCTCCGTCCAGAATCGAAGAGGAAGTGTCAAAATGTCTCAGCTCCATAGCACTTGTGTCATAATGCAGTTGGCGCATGCGCACTGACTGGACTTCATCCGCCATCCATCACAGTCTTCTTCTCCCACCCTTCTGCCCAAAAGCAAACCCAAACCGCATCGCTCTTTCCCTTCGTTGGCCTGTTTATTGAAGAAACGAAAGGCAGGCATACAGACAAGAAAGAAAAGAAGGCAGATGCGCGTCTTATTTTTGTTGTCCAGTCAAACGACGAGGAACATAAAATGAAAAGAAAACGTTGCGTTGCCTGCAGAAATAACGAAAAGCTAACAAAGCAGAAAACGCGCTCGGCTTTTGACTTGCTCGGGAAACCTCGTTAAGACTTTTCTTTATGTTTATCTCCCATCATCAGTGTACTAGGTGGGATTCATTCTCCTTCTGCGTAGATTGAATTAGAAGCGCATTCCCCCTCTCTATTGTACTCCAGCAACACAACTCCACTCGCACAATGGAAATTCCTACAACACAAGCCATCCATGGCAAAAAGAGAAAAAGAGAAAAAGAAAAGCAGAAAGAGCAAATGGCAAAATAAGTGATCTTTCATTAACACAGAGAAGATAATACTTACTTGAAGTGTGTGCTTTTGCAATACGAGGGATATTCAAATTTGAACTGGACTTTAAAAAATAACCGTATAGCTGAGGAATTTACTTCATATGGCATATATGTTATGTTATGGAATGATTTCTATGGCAAACACTCTGCCATTGTAATTCGTGGTAATAAAAACCAATATGGCATCTAACTTCAGTAGAAACCCTTCTACAATGCGCCTCATTCATGGAAACTGCATTATAGGAAATTAAGAATTAGTAAATACAAGTTAGGTTAATTCGTACTGCGTTATAAGAATCTCAGTATTAGTAAAAAAAAATCAAAATATAGCCCAACAGACAAGCCACGAGAATCGCTCCTTCTGCAATAATCACTTGGCCATTTCGATGGCTAAGTTCATCAGACAGTTAGCGGCTAGCTCAGGACGGGTCCATGAGGGTTTTATTATACGCATAGTGGTTGCCTTGGCCCTACTTAGCCTTATTGCACAGGCCCTTTATTTATCGTTAATATTTCCTGTTTAAAGTGCGCTTGAGCAACGTGTCATACAAGAACTTAAGATTCTTCTGAACAAAATTAATTTCGAATTAATTGCAAAACAAAGGCCCTATTAAGGGCACACCAATTTAATAGTAATTCACTTAACAGCTGCCTCAGTGCGAGACTATACAGGGTGAGTCTGAAACCCTGTCACAAACTCACTGTCATGCGTACTCCCCATGGCCAAATAAGAAACAAATGTCTTATCAACATGGGTCTGAAACTCAAAATCCGAGAAAAATGGCGCCCCTGTGATATTGACTGACAAGTGGATCACGCAAATTGTCGATATTGTCCCCAGTGGTCCATTTTCAGGCTCACGTTTCACAGTACAAAACAACGTGTCTGTACAGTACATGAATGGTCGTGTAACTGAACAAGTGGTACACCCGTGGAAAAATGTAACGTTCCTCAACAGTGGTAGTGTTGATTAACATAGCTTCCCTCTAACCAGAGCTTGAGAGTGAACTCGACCCTCTATGCGTTCTGCACGGAAGCACTGGGGACCAACATCGACAATTTCCGTGACCCGCTCGTCAGTTTAATAATATAAACCTACGTGTGTCGTTATAGGAGAAATGTCGCTAGTTTTGTTTCTGCGTAAAAATTCATTGGAGGTTTCAATGTATGGCGAATCTTGCTTGTCAATGCCTTCAGTGTGTGATGGCATGAATCATTCAAGGAAGGTCGCGAACATCAGAATGAACCAGATCCTCTGTCCAAAGATGTGACTGAATGAAATGAAGTGGGACACTGTTCTGTAACCTCTGACATTGTTCCCTGGTTCAATTCCTGTATTGAAAAACGTCACATCGAATAATAGGATAATTGACTCAATAAATCGTTAGATGAGAATTTTATTGGGTTCCAAACTTGCAAGTTTTCTTGGAAGTTTACGACTCCTATATCAATACAATAGTCAACGAGTGCTTACTCAGCAATCTCTGTGCTGTGGGTTTCTCTACAATAATATCGCTCTACTAAGAAATGCGGACACATTAGACTCCAGCTTGCTCCAGACTTGGCAGATACGAGAGCGTATACACTGTGTTGTGTCACTCAACAGTCATATACTACACACAAGTATTATTAAGACTCTCAGGGATTGAATTCCATATTCTACTGCTAACCTCTCGAACTAATGGCCAGAATACTGAATGAGCTACCAACGGATAGCTCTAGAAGCAGCGCACAACGGGTGTTCCACTACTGACTTGTAATCAACAGTCGCAAAAGTTCAAGTATCCAATTGCTTCTACATGAATGCCTAACGATTCAACGGACTAATGTCTACAATTAGGCTTGGATGATCAAAATACTGTTTCATCCACACAATAAGATATCGAAAAAGTGGTTATACCCTTCACTCTAATTCTCGATCAATTATCAATATCAGTTAGGTATTCAATTTACACACTCCTCTCCCCAAGTAGGGTGACCAGAAAGGAGATCCAGTGAACTGCCCTGCAATAAGTAAGCGTCCTTTTTTTAATAAAAAGGATAAATATATATTAATTGGATATTGATAGATTTAATTGCCAAAAATTACGTGTCTCGGATTTGTTCCAGATTCTTCAAGGCTGTGTTTCGGATTAGCGTCGTAAAAAATCTGGTCACCCTACCTCAAGAGCAATGTAAACTGGAAACTCTCGTTCAGCTTCCAACACGGAGCCAAAAGCCACACTTTTTTTTATTCCACTTCTTTATCGTCGTTACTCCACAAAACCTCCAAGGCAACCACAACAAAGTTGCTGTATCCATAAGAAAAGTATGGAGACGTTTAAATTAATGACATTTTACGGTGGAGATTAGTTATTATAGCATCAGTTATCATATTCATTAATATAGTCATAACTATTTCAAAGATTTTCAAAAAAAGTATTCCAAAACAAACTCGACTGACTGTGAGCTAATGACGTAAATCTTGCCAATATTAAAGAGGCAACGGAGCTAAATATATTATGGTCATTTGAAATTTGCTCATTCTTTCAACTTGTCGAGCCATTAAAAACATGAAGAAATTAAAAAAAAAGTAATTAATTGTTCATATCGCTGAATAAAAATAAATTAACGCAAGACATTCAATTAAACAGCATTCGAAAACAAACTCACACAACACATACAGTCATACAAATTGAAATGAAATTTTAATCTGTTGGATACCGAAACAGTTATACCTTCTATGTTACTCAGCCTAAAACTGGATTAAAAATTTCTTTCGTTTCACCAAAAGGGATTAAAAAGATGAGGATTGGTAAACCTCAAACTTGAAATAGAGAATGAACAGGTCGACGAAAAAAGTCCCTTAAACTAGAGGATGGGAAGGCGAGAAGGGAAGGAACAAAAAAGTTAATCCCGAGTGAGTTTGCTTAATCCTGCGGCATTTTGACAAGGAGTTTTCTCATTTTCTTCGTCGAGAGATAGAGAGAGATTCATTGAAGAGGATGACAATAACCACGGCGCCAGAAAAAAAAGACCCAAAAAAAAACCATTTTCAACCGCTTTCCCTACACCGATACTTTTCGCGCCCCTTTTACAGGGCCCTCGTTCCTACACTCCACGTTACTTTCGACGTTAGAGTAATTTGCGTACTCTAGTTTCATTTCAGTCCAACGATGCGCCTCCTTCATTCTTTGCTCACTTTACCATTGTATTCATTTCTGTTATTGGCGCGTAAATTCTCGTCACGTGACGGATTAAGCAATCTTCTCGATCTACGCAATAAAACCACCCTAATTGCCGACAATCAAGTGATAAGGAATGGATTTATTTCTATTTCCCTTACAATATCAACATGTGGCTTATAAGGATAAATATTTGCATCGACATAATGTTTCGCAACAACACCTGTAATTTCACCGATTACACCGAATTACACTGCATCAGCGATCGAAAACAACTCATTTATGGCCACCGGCAAATTCACTTGTGGAATCGAGACGACACGACTCTCTCTGCATACTGAATCTACGCAGTATCCGTTGGATTATCTCTAGCTTTACGTTACTGACGAACTATTATTATCATCGATACCAAAACCACGAATGAAAGTTTAACGGTTCCTGCATAAACCGGTTTTCTACGAAATCTCATTCTAAAGTCATTTCTCTACTCAAAATTTGTAGATAACAAAACGTGTTTTCGGCCTTGAAGATGACATCGTGCAGACAGATCAGGTGAAAAACGACTTCGAAAATTCCCAAGCGTTCAAACGTTAGAGCACCAACAAAAGAATTTATCGTTTTTTTCGATTTTAGTAATGCTAAGTCCCAAAAAATCGACTTCTTCGAGGTTTTTCTCAAAGAACTTCAAGGCATTAAAAAAAAAATATAAAATCAAGTTTTCGTAAACAAACAACGGTTTTACCCACAATCCTCGGTGTAACGAAGGATTATTAAACGGGAGAGGGCTAACTATTAGCAACGCACCTGCTATATCTATTCTTTATTATATTTATCTCACTTTCTTTATCTCCTTCTTTTAACCCCCAATTCTTAAGCCTTTTAATAAGGTGACCAGATGTCCCGATTTCGCCGGGATAGTCCCGACTTTTCAGCCTTTGTCCTGAGTTATTTGTCCCGATTTCGGTTATTCTATCCCGACTGTTCAGATTTATAAAAATTTCTCCAAGATGTAACGAAAGGAGGCTAACTCCTTCAGCCTCTCCCAGCATCCACTGGACCGGCTGTCTCGTCTCTCCATCTTAAAGCATCTTAGAGATGAATGCGTCTCAAGAATACGCCTAAATTGCTTTTACCTCTTTTATCCACATTTTAACGGACTTTCTCGAACGTAGTACTTAGAAAATATAAAAGAGTTCTATCTCCTTTCATTTCCGATGTTGCTATATGAAAACGTTAATATTTTTCAAGATCACATCCATAACTCCGACCCTTTGGAACAATTTGATCCAAATTTCATAGAAATGTAGATCTTGTCTAGACAAGGTTGTTAAAGAGAAGGTGGCCTCTGTCGGGATGGTCGATGGTCATTGGCTACATACGTGTAACGTCAGCTGGAAGGTTTGGAGCAGACGAACGCCATAGACCCCCCCCCCCCCCCCCGGGGGGGCGCCCATTTATTTTCCAGCCTATTTCTACTATTTATCACTACTATAAATGAAGCAAAACGTGCCATGGTTTTATATAAATCTCTTATTGAAATAATATGCGTTTAAAATTCAGAGATTGCAAATAAAAGGTCTATTTATACAAAAAGCAAATAATGCACAGCAAGGGCACCTCGTCAAAGCAATTCTTCAACGATTAACCTGTTACAGTATTCAATCATTTAGAATTAAATGCTATTACACCGTTAAAACATAGGCCGATACTTGTATAGTTTAAAAATATGATAGGGAAAAAATATAATGACTACATACCCGATTACATACCGATTGAGCCTGAACACTTTCGCTTGCTCAAATTACAATTTGAGAGTGAAAGCGTATCCCACTTCGTCGTTTTTCGAACGTGGTTTAAATGAATAGCTTAAATGAATGGTTTAAATGAATAGTTTTAAATGAATCTGAAGCCACTGAACAGTTTTAATTACTTGGTACAAGTGTTCTGTATATTTTATTTTCTAAACTTCTCTCTCAGGTTTCAAATTTTCTCTTAACTTTCGATTTGCACATAGTGTAATCTGTTGGATTTTTGCGTTTTGACACTCGTATCAAGAGCACATCAGGAATTCTCCTGCTCATAACGAGTGTGCTCTTTTTCATTATAAAGTTGGGGGGGGGGGGTTGCGCATTTAACTTTTGCTCGTATCTATTGCCATGAAAGAATAAATGCATGGAAATCTAATAAATCCACTGTAAATTATAATATTGCACTAGAAATAATAAATAATTGCGTTTATTATTTAGCAAAAGCACATGGAACTCCAGCCATCTCAGGTTTATGTTAAAAGATACAGATCGCCTGCTGCAAAACTTCCAGGTGACGTCACAATCCCAGAAGACAATGCGAGTGCTTTTGAGAGAAATCGGCCGAATAGAGGCCACCTTCTTTTTAACAACCTTGTTATCTAAAGGAAACTGCATACCGAATTTCACTCTTTACATGCCTATATACCATTGGAAAAGTTGGTCCTCTCTAACTCCCATCCTCCATAACACAATTTATGTTTAACTCAGACTCAAATGGGCCAATCGAAACGAAACTTAAATAGTGAAAGAGGACAAATCCATGGTTAGCTACGTTCCAAATTTCAAGCTTCTATGTCAGAAAATGTTGAAAAATATAAACGGGACAGACAGAGGGACATTGTGAAACCAATAAGTAGCTCCATTTTTCCGCTACTTAATAACGCAACCAATCCGAAAATCTCCACTATTACGTCATTGTTATGTCATTTGCAAATCGATCTGTGCCAAATAAACGGGATTCTTTCATTACAAATCTAAATAAACCTTTTGGCCACCAAGACAAATGAGATTTAGCTTTACAAATGCGGAGTAATTAAGAGTCCTTAACTTCATCTACGAAGATTTCTATCTGTGATCTGATCATGTGATCAATTCCTAATTTAATGCAAGTTTTATATACTGCACCAACGTTTTTGGAAGAAACCCTTATCTTATGCATAACTCCAATGAGACTATATTATGTAAGCAATATTACACTATATCGCAAACTCTCTATGACGATTCTATATCGTTAACGCTACTAGTTTCGTCCAAAATCAAAAAGTTTCACAAAGAGTTTTATTTTTCTTCACTTCAAAAGCCGCCAATTTATTTTTATTATGCAGCGCTTTCAATAATGGTTAGGTTTGGTGGATCACTTTTACACACTTTAAATGTATAAACTTTGAATGGCCTTAAGATAACCCAATTGCATTTTTAAATGAAACCTTTTATGATTTTCCGCCCATAAATGTCACTCCCTTGTGAACGAATCATGTGTATTTCACGTGTATACAGAATTAAGTGCACCCATAAAACAACGGAACTCAGAAATTTCAAAAGAAATTAAATTTCAGTTTTTAAAACACCCAACTCTATGTAAAATTTTCAACTTGGAGCATTTGGAGTCCTTTGGCTCCGGTTGTTACGGCAGATTGAAGAAATAATTACCAAAGAACCACCTACATAAAACATAGCCATGGTTAGCTAGTACTATAATGATCAGACAGAACATGTTCAATCCTTTCCGAAGTCGATAGCTACGGAAGCCTGTCAGCTTTGTCCTTCTTTTAATTAACGCTTATCCCACCTATCATGTGGACAGGTGCTAATTGAAAGAGAGGGCAGTGATGATGAGTCGAGGTCGTTAAACGAGTGAATGAAGTCCAAGGGAAAATTATCGCCGCTGTTAAAGTTTTATGAGTGTCCGCTCCGTTACCAAAGCACCATCGACCAAAAGCCATAAAAAAGAGAAAACGATAACAGCAATAGACAAAAGCCGCCTTTGTGTTAGAGGCTTTAAAGACACACACTGCTCGACACGTCCTTTAAACATCGCAGATTAATCACAGGTTTCGTCCTTTGTCAACATCAATGCCACACTGCATTCATTACTGAAAAGGAATTTCAATGGCATCAAACTAACGAACGTTTTAAGGCAGCAAAATAAAACCACAAACAAACAAAAAAATCAAATACGTCCCCTGTTCCCCCTAACTCGACTGAATCAGTTCATCTACGGTTTACAAGGTGACGATAATGGAAATGCTGTTAAGTAATCCCAAGATTCTTTGAATAGGCTAAGTTATTGCCATTACGACCAATCCATGGAGAAAAGACGGGAATGGCATGGTTTTAAGCTTAAGTTATTCTTTGATACATGTTCCAATCAAAGACCATCATACTTACAACGTACGACAGGGCCTACGCAAAACGTGATTGTGCGTACTTATTTCAGAAGCAGTTGGGCGAGTCTAATCACAGAAAGGGAAATGGGACGTAACATACTTCGAAAAATAGAGGTTTCTTTCATTGGTGTTCGTTCTAGTTGGAGCCACGATTAAAACAACGCAGTATATAGCTCACTGGATTCTCGAAATGGAAAATTATTAACTACTGCAACTCTTATTGTAACTGTAACTACTTTACGGAAAAACGGGCCATCCACTGTGTAACAATTAACCAATGTTTTTTTAACCAAATCTGTTTGCGACCCATATCCGGCAGAAACGTGTGCCAGGAATTGAACCGGATCTAAATCAGAAGTTCCATGCCTTTACGAAAATGCCTGATTTCTACAAAGAACAGGAAAGTTCGCCTAGAATGGTGTCTGGTCACGTCTTTAAGAAGGTTACTGGGTTTGTATAAAAAGTTTAGGGAAAAGTTTCGGAAAAATAGATTTATTTCAGATATTGCTACAAAACCTTAAAATTCTTCAAAGTCCATCCCTTGAGCGTCGACACACTTTTGCCAGCGGCTTTTCCACGACTCAAAGGCTCCCTGGTAGGCGGATTCCGGAAGGTCCTTAAGGGTGCGCGTGCAAGCTTCTTTGACGGTACTTAGGTCCCATGGTGGAGTTCTTTGAGGGAGGATTTCACTTTTGGGAATAGGAAAAAATCTGCTGGGGCCAAGTCGGGACTGTAAGGGGCTTGGGAAATCGTTGCGACGCCGTTTTGCTTCAGGTAGTCGGTCACCTTGGAGCAGGTGTGGTTGAGTGCATTGTCGTAATGCAATTTCCAATTTCTGGCGATGGCTGGCCTCACCCGGTTGACCCTTCTCTTCAGTCTCAGCACTTCACGCACACGTTGCACTTTGTCATCGGTTCTTGACGTCGACGGCCGTTCAGCGCGGGGCTCGTCTCCACACTCTCCCGGCCATCTTTGAAAAGCTTGTGCCACTTAAAACTGCAGTTTGTGACATGCTTTCATCCTTGAACACTTGGCAAATCATGCCCAACGTCCTCGTACCCGATTTCCCCAGTCCAACACAAAATTTGATGGCGTACCGCTATTCGATCGTTCGCTGCATTTGGAGCTTGCATCGAGTCACTCGACAGGGGTCCACTAAAAAACTTCGATATAGCCTGAACAAACGCTCGGAGGCGACCGACGTTTGGCGCGTTTTGAAGGTCAGACCCCACACCATCGAGCACGCTCGGTGCAAGCGCGTTGCGAACTGCAGTCACGTCAGGAAAAAATTGTTCCCGTTACTTATTATACAGACCCTGTATGTAGTCTGATAAATGACGATTACACGTAGTTTTGTAATCGTGAGTTCCTTGAAAATAATGGACCCATCATGTCTCCTTATGGGTACGCTCAAATCAAGATTCATGGAAGGACGAGTGCGCTCTACGGACTACAATGAACATTGTTGGTGACCAACCTGGCAATGCCGCGTTTTTATTCTGCATCTGACGGCTTCTTCACGGTTGGTTTAGGACAGTGGTTTAAGCTACGGGAGTACCGCGTTGCCGCAGTATAGCGGCCAAAGTATGACAGTAATACAATTTTACAGTACGTCTTAGAAATAGTATCACCATGTTACGGTCGCTATAAGGCAGTATCTCTATCGGAGAAAGCCATAGCTTTACCTTGGCCGCTCCAGAGCCAACATTATCAAGATATATGCACACTTGCATTTTTCAGGTTAACCTTGCTGTGAACAAAACTTGAGTCTACCAGCGAACAAACTTATAGATTAGCAGCACTCGAATTTTGACTACCTCCGATCGACCCGAGAATGCATAAGAAATTTCGTAGCGACATATCAGATAGCAATATCCTATCCAAATAAATCTGCTCAGAACTAGGAGAATATCTAGCAAACACCTGGTCTTCCACTGACTTATAAGTGCTTCAAAACCCTTACTGACAATTGTTACCCGCATACGTAGTATAATTCGGGCCCAAGGATCTAATTAAACATTAAACACAGGTTTCTAAGTCATTGGCCTGTATATAAATAATCCTACATGTATACGATTAAAATGTGTCGTTAAAATTTCTTACTATTAATGAGAATTCAGATCCTGAATTGCCGGATACCACTTCTTCCCCTAATGGGAAGGTCCACGAAACTGAGAGTTAACAACACGGATCATCACATTTGTTTTACATTTCATGTTATGAAAGCATAAGCGCAAGTTTTGTTTCGTCAGTTAAGCTGTTATCGGAAAAGGTTTTCTCCGCGTCATCACCACACGACTAAGCGCCACATGAACACCATCGGCGTCTCTTGAATACATTTCAAGTCGATGCCTCTCCTCGCTTCACACCCAGTTTTCGCAGGTGTTGTTCGTTAAATGCATCCAGCAACCTTTCGACTTTGATGTAACACTCGTACGACAGACGGGAAAATGTCACGCGTTGCATGTCGGGGGGAGCCTTTTCCTTAGAGGATGGATTTTTTTCTCCAGAATTTAAATGCATGAGATGGACGACGTCGTCTTCCTTCAGCTTACCCGTGAATAGACGCAAGCAAAGTGGTGCGTGAGGGAAAAAAAAGTGAAAAGGTATGAGAGAAGAGGACTTTCGATGTCGTGATCCCTCTTTAAAGGCACGCAAGCTCTTCGACAACTCTGAGGAATCGGCGAAATTCGCGCGGGGATTGCTTCCCACATGTAACACTCTTCCATCCTTTAATCTCCAAAAGTGGAAAAAGTGATGTTGTAGGAGCGATAGAGAGAGAGAGAGAGAAAAGTGGAAAGGCACTCGTCCGTAAAAGACGGACAGACAGCAAACAACACTGCGACGGAAATGCAGAGTCTCAACTGTCGCCAATGTCGAGATAAAATGGATGGGGAAACCATAAAATCCTTTTTATCTTAACGCAACTGTCGCGCAACTGTTTTTCCCAATCTTCTTTTGTTTTAAAATCTCTGTCTGCTTTGGTTTCGGACTTGTCGGGATTTTTCTTTCCTTTCTTTCCTTTTTTTAAAACCTTCTACCCCCATATAACTGTTTACTCCTTCTCGACATGTCACGCCCTAAATAAAATGGCGACAAAGGAACGAGTCAACCGTTTCGCATTTCTTTCCACGGAGCCAGCTTTTTTTTTTTCTGGAGGCAGTTCTTGCCGCTTATGCTAGTCTTCCGGCGCAGAATTTAGTTAAGGCAAAATGTTTATTCTTTCTGCTTGACACTTGTTTCACTTTCTTCCCTTTTCTCTGTTTTTCATTTATGTGTTTAGATAAAGAAACACTGATAACTCAAGACGGAAACAGTTTTTCCGACGAAAAGTTAAAAATGTCACCAAAGCCGATAAGATTTTATGCCAAAGCGCAGCGAGTTGTAAGTCAAACAGGAGTGAAGAGAATTTTCATTAATTTTACCCCGACCACCTGACAAAAATCTTTAAACGTGTCTGAAATATTATGTCACTTGCTTTTGTCTTTCTTTTCAATTGTCTGAAGACCCTAGACATACAAAACTGAGGGCGCTAGGATTCAATCATCAAGAAGTAAGCTTAAAATTAAGATTATTTTACTAACAAATGGACTTATACAGGGTGTCTCAAACAATAAAAAAATGCATGAACAAAAGGATTGAGACACCCTGAACAGCTCAAACATGGTTAAAGATTCGAAGTTAGCGTTACTCTCTATGCAGTAGCTTCTAGACCAATTTACTGGCTACCATAAATTAACTGGCTAAACAAAATATCGATCATATCGCATGTGAATGAAAATTTTTTTATACAAAACTACAAAAACGGAAAACTGAAGAGATTGGCTGATTGAGATTTTTTATGAAGAGATTAAAATCCGTAGTGTCGCGAACCGAATTAATTATTATTTTAAAATGGATGATTATTCCATCAATCGTACAAATATGCAAATTATTTGTATATTTTATAGACATACCTTATGCAATATTATTATTATAGCCTTGCATTCCAAAGTGGAATAAATAAAAATATATAAAACATGTAATTCTTGCTTCTTGAGAAAGTAGCCGAGTAACTTGATGTCTATGATTTGAACAATAGTCCTTATCGCAATTAAGAATTTGATGTCGCTTATTAACAGTCATAGCAATCCAATCAACAAATGTGTTATAAGGGAAGAATCTCTCTAGAAAAGGCGATATTTTCTTTGAGGACAAATTTTAAGTTTCTGCGTTTCTCAAGTTTTGTGCGCATCAACAATCCAAGATCTTACAAAACACATGGGGTGCTGTTGGTCCGTTAAGGCACGAAAAAGTTCCTTGAGTCTTGCATAAGTGCTGATATATGAGAAGAGATGGCAGATCATATTTATTTATTTCTTGGTAATTCTTGTATACATTTGGTAATATATTAATAATGCTTGTATAAGTACAATGAAATCTGTTAGTTTTAATCGTATTTATCAGATTATGATTTAAGTAATTTAAAATAAATTATACAAAGTTGATACAAAGTTTGTCAAAATTTAGAATAGTGTGACAAGGGCCAAGAAAGAAAATTATCCAAGAGCCGAAGCTCATATTGGATATGTTATAAATAAAGAAATAAGGGAATAAGAAAAATAAAAAAATAAACATTTTTATAAAAATTTATATAAAATTCACATAATTATAACCTATAAATCTATAATCTTACAAAATTTACAATTATATTAAACTGGAAAAAAAGGCACAATATTGGGCACACACATCAGATATTGATGTACACCCTATTCCAAAAGCGTTTTCACATAGGTGAAATGATGTTCGGCGTCTTTGCAATACATCAAGCCACTAAAACTAATCGGCTTTAAACCAGTAAAATTAATGCAATTCGAACTCGACTTCTTGCTTGAACTGCTTAATTTCACTGGTTTAAAGTTTTGCAAAGAGGCCGAACATTATTCATCTAAGTGAAAACGCTTTTGGAATGAGGTGTACCTTTCGGGAGGTTCAAAGTAGCTCTAAGGACATCGTTATAAGCTACTTGAACTTTTTTCATTTGAAGTTTTGGAGCGGCGGCCTGTATAACAATTCCATACTCCACTTTAGGCACAACTACACTTTTAAAAAACTTTAATTATTTCGGATTTTTTTTAAGACTTTTCTAAGTTGAGTGAATAGGTACAATCAACTCGGAAGTTGGGGGAGGCCGTGGCCTGGTGGGCTTTCACTGAAACACAACTTCTCTGAAGAAACATCAGGCACGGCTAGTCACTGGATGGGCGACCCATCGGTGATTCAAGATCTTCACATCCCCCCCCCCCCCCGGCTGCTGTGATCATCATACAGCAGTCGTTAATCCAGGTCCATCCAGAGACCCAACTCGTCGGTCTCAGGCCATACAGGCTCTGGATGGACGCATTGGATTACGATATACAGGGTGTAAATTTTAAGTTGACAAAGCAGAATAACTCGAAAAATAAGCTTCACACGAAAAAATGCGTAGAATCCAAAGTTGATTATTTTCGAGGGGGCATCTGCTGGTGCTAAAATTAGCCCACCCCCCCCGGCCCCTGGGGGTGGGGCGGGGGGCAACTTTAAAATTTCAAATGGGAACCCCTATTTTTTATTGCAGATTCAGGTCCTACATAAAAAACTACGTACATTTTGTCTGAAACATTTTTTTTTATTTTTGGTAGATGGCGCTGTAATTCAAGAAAATCCATTTTCTCATTTTTGCGTGGAAATGGTTACGGAGAAATAAAAAATACTTATTTACTTCGTAAATTTTGCCGCAAAGTTATTATTTTATTATTTTTTGCCGCGGATTAGGATAATTTTGTTTTGTTTCGTGGTCATGAGGCCACACAACTTTATAATTATCAAACAAATCAACTGATTAGCTAACTAACTAACCGAACATCCTACGTACTAACGAGTGAACTCATTAACTAACAGAGTAAAAAAGTAAAAGACTGTGTAAAGATGAAGTTATTCCCGTTTAAGATTTGGTGGTCCTTAAAAGGACCGATTGTTTTCGTTTTATTTTTTCTTATTTGCAAATACTTGCAAGTAAATGAATTTCGGGGTGCTTGTATTTCCAGTGAGTCCCCTCGCCTCTCACTTTCGGCCTGCTTGTTGTCCTTAAATCCCTTGCATCTCGCCGTTTTATGAAATTAAATGTTCAAATTGATGACCTCCAACTTCGATGCATTTATTGACTCGTTTTGTAAATTCCTGAACACATCTTGATAACATGTCTGGTGTAATTGCAGCGCAAGCATCTCTTATTCTTTGAATCATGTTTTCGCGAGTGGTTGGCGTTTCCTTATAAACGATATCTTTGAGGTAACCCCATAAGAAAAAATCTGGCGATGTAAGGTCAGGCGATCTGGCTGGCCAATTCACAGGACCTTCCCTGCCGATCCAGCGACCATGGTAAAGTCGATGTAGTACTTCGCGCGCTACTAATGAATAATGCGCTGGACAACCATCATGTTGAAACCACATGTGTTGTCGAAGTTCAATACTCAGGTCTTCAAGTAGATCTGGTAGTTCATTTTCAAGTAGGTTACGATATTTGTTGCCATTCAAATTACCGTCTATAAAATATGGACCGATAAGTTTATCGCCAATTATCCCACACCAAACATTAATTGACCAAGGTCGCTGATGGTTGACTTCTCGAATCCAGTGTGGGTTCTGTTCACTCCAGTAATGCATGTTATGTCGATTAACTTCCCCGTGGTTTGTGAATGTTGACTCATCGGAGAAAAGAACTCGTGCAAAAAAATGTTGGTTTGTTTGCATCTGCTGAAGTGCCCAGTGACAAAACGTTAGACGGTTTTGGTGGTCATTGCCATGTAGTTCCTGATGCATAGATACATGATATGGATGAAATTTGTGGAGCTTCAGCATTTTCCAAACACTCATATGTGAAATTCCTGATTGCCTTGATATTTCTCTTGTGCTCGCATGTGGATTATGAGCCACAGCAGCTAGGACTGACACTTGATTGTTTTCTCCACAAACAGTAGCTGCACGGGTTCTTTTTTTCTGGTTCACACTACCTTCCGCAGTAAATTGTTTAATAACTCGAACAAAAGAAGACCGTGATCGCGTTTGGCCAGGAAAACGCTGAGCATAAAGCGCGACTGCATTATCAAAATTTCTCCCACTTTCTCCATAAATGTACACCATCTCAATTTTTTCTTCCACAGAAAGATAATTCATAATGTAAATTCAAAAGCAATACGGCGTTGTACACTCACAAAAACAGTTGAAAAATTACAATCTTTTCTTCTAAAGATCAGAATTTAAAATGTAAACATTCTGAAAAAAATGCCAATGTTTACGTTATTTGTTTGTTGACGAAATGTCTTCAAATTACATTGTAGTTAAAACAATGTAGGAATC
>JAHWFO010022369.1:2549849-2583374 GCA_023313115.1 Rhysida immarginata
TTTTTTTATTCACAAAGAAAAACTCAAAGTTTCTTAGCTTGCCTTAATAAATTTCAATGTGCCCCCCTCCCCCACATTTATGGCGTGAAGGACGTCAAAGCGAAACTCGATTTTCTTCCATGTTCGGGCTAGCATTTTGGTGCGGTTTAATGCATGATCGAGGAACCGGATCTTTCTTTTTCGCTGAAGACACCATTACCGCTGCAACCTATCTAGATATGCTGGAGAACTACCTGATTCCACAGGTGGAAGAACTCCAACCCAACCTAGTCTACCAACAAGATGGAGCACCTCCTCACTGGGGCCTGCAAGTTAGGCAATGCCTTGATACGAACTTTCCAGGACGATGGATTGGAAGGGATGGGCCAATCCCTTGGCCCCTCGCTCACCCGATGCAAACCCTCTGGATTTTTTCTTGTGGGAATATGTGAAAGAGAGAAGAGTGTACAAGACAAACGTTGATGACATTGAAACTCTCAAGAACAGAATAATTGAAACAATCGCTGAAATCACCCCCGAAATGCTAGCCCGAACATGGGAGGAAATCGAGTTTCGCTTTGACGTCCTTCACGCCAAAATGGGGGGCACATTGAAATTTATTAAGGCATGCTAAGAAACTTTTAGAATAAAAAAAAATCACGTTAAAATCTGTAACAGTTTTTTGAGTAATAAACATGTATAATACGAGAGATAATTTAGAAACACACTATATAAGACAGTTCCTTTCTCTCGTGACTACTTTTGTCTACAGAACTGCTATTGATATTTGTTTATTTATTTATTTATTTATTTATTTATTATTAAAGTCATCTCAAATAGACATTGAATACAGATAATATATTTACATAAAACTAAACAAGTAAATAACGTCATAAAAATCGCCATTTAAGTTGATTTGAAAACATACAATGCACCAAATTAGGATAAAAATATTTGCATAACGTATTGGTCTTGCACTGTGGTATAGTACTTAAATCCAGGATAGCTCATTCCAAAAACCAAAAGAAGTGTAGGAAAAACAACTGCGACGAAAAGCAATTCATATTTCGCCTACTTCAAATTTGTATCGTCTCATCTAATTTCGACCTATTTAAACACCTAAAGATGATTTATGCAATTATTGCGAGATTTTGTTTGTTCGTCTGTAATTTGATTTTCCCAAGCGTATGAAAGATTTTCAAAATGTTTTTCGCCAGTCGATAAAGATTGAATTATCGCACGGACGAGTTCGAAGATGGTCGAAATGGTTCAAAGGCACGTGTTCTTATGTCATCATTGTGATACCTCTCCCGCTTAGGAATTTTCAATGCTAAAATATGACCTGTAGTACATGAAATAATTCGAAACGATGTATCATGAATGAAGATAGCGAGTAATTAATAACCATGCACATGGTCGTAATTAATAGTTCAGTGATACGTGCTCTAATGATACAAATACATGTAATGAAAATTTACAATGCTAAGATATGACGTGTAATATATCAAACAACTCGTAACAACGTCAGATGAATGAATATATAAGAGTAGTTAATAAGTTCGAAGATGGTCGAAATTGGTTCACTAGTACGTGTTCAGTGGTACACCATTATGGTACCTTGGAAAAATTCAGTACTAAGATATCATGCAACTCTTAATGACGTGTTATGAATGAATGTATTGACGTGTAATGAATAAGAGTTAAGATGATCGAGTTTGATTCACTGAAACCTGTTTTAATGGTTTTCAAAAACGATTCAAAAATTTTGGAAATGTGTTTCAAAATGGTTTAGGTGACGGAAACCAGTTTAGCTTTTCGGTACTTGATTATGCCATTCCTTAATAGTTTATTGACCCTACGTTTAAATTTGCTACTAATTTTATTAGTGATAATAACATACATCTTCATAAAGAAATATTTTAACTGCATTAATTATTTTACCCCTATTTATAAGCTTTTATAAGTTGAGGGACAGTCTTGAGATAACAGGTCTTAATATTCTTTAGTATTTTTCGATTTTACCCAAGCTGTTACATTAACGAATGAAAAATTATTATTATTATTATTATTATTATTATTATTATTATTATTATTATTATAACAGAAATAGCTCATCGTTCGTGAACTTTTCCACGCATTCTTAAAGAAAGGAAACGCATGCTGAAAAAACAACAACTTTAACGCTTCAGGGAATAAAAAACATTAATGGGCAATAAATGTCTTCTTTTAAGATCTTTTCCCGCCTTAAGTATAGTTTTATTAAAAGATTCATATCTATCTTACCTTTTTTACGCTCATGTATCGTTTGGATTCTGATAGAGAAAAAAAACTGCCCTCGATAAATTTTCCGCAGAATTTATCAAGATGCTATTAAAGGGAGGAGAAAAAAACTCAAAGCAAGATTAGGTAAGTTCATAAGATTTAATTTATATCGATCTGATTTTTATTTTATTAACGGTTTGAAATTATCAAAGCAATGTTGTTTTTTTTTTTTGTTTTTTTTTTAGAAAAGATAAATTTAATTAACACGCAATATAACTTTTTATAGCCCGTCATTTTGGCCTTGTTCAGACCAAGTATTCGATTTATTTCGACCGACAGAAAAGTATTCCATAAAAAAAAAATCACTTACAGTAAAGAAGCAAGATTAAGGTTTTCGATAAAGGGTTACTAAAAATAATCAAAGTCATTCCGCAACATCAATAACGACGCTTATTTTAGTAAAGAGAACATGAAAAACAGACACTTTACAATACATAATAGCGTAATAGAAGCTGAACAGTTTCATGTGATACGTAACAATATAAAGAACCCGCTCCGTAGAAGCTTTGAGAAGTGCGATTTGACCTTGTCGAACGCGACTCTCGTGTACTTTTAACACGGGAAGATGATTAAAAGATGTTGGGCCCATTAGAGAAAAAGATTCTCGCAGGCTTAATTCAACAGATATCTGAAAATCAATGAAAACTTAGCAGCAATTTGCTTTTCCATTTTCCAACGATGTAACTTATATGATATTTAGGATTAAAGCATTAATGTCTGAGATGTTCGTGCATTTAATAGCTTAGCAGCATTATCTTCTGTGACGAACAAAACGCCATTCTCATGGAATAAAAATTAAAAATTTCTATAGATACCAGAGAACTGAATGAAATTCTCGTCAACAAAAACTGAATGAAATTATATTCAACGAAACTGATGCAATGACGCACCTCTTATAGACTCATCTTAGTTCCTCGTTTTTTATTCAAAAAATTAAGGTTCTTTTCTTTATAGATGTTCGACTTTTATTCAGACTTTCAAAAACCTATACATTCAGGTATTCCCCTACATGATTCTGCCATACTTTCTGCATTCAATGACTAGAAAAAAGGAACTGAATACGGTCTTCCAGTGAATTCGTACATAATGGAAATCACTCGGCGTGTCTTTACTCCTTTGAAAAAGCTGCGACATCTCCTTGAAGAGTACATAAAAGTAAAAGTATTGAGGAGCAGTTTCTAACAGAAGGTACTATTAATCCATATTAAAGAGAAAATTAGTACGATTATATTAAAATTCAAATGCGTATGAATCGACAAAAGCGTCTTGAGGACTCTCTGCTCTATCTGTACTTGCAAACACCACCTTTCGAAAGTGATATCGGTTCACCACCGTGTGAAATGGCTGCGAGCTGGTGTCAATTGCAAGTGATCAAGTGAAATGTTTTCGAACGAGTCGCTGGAGACAAATGACAATGCAATCGTATCGATCCGAGTCATTTTTCTCGAGGGAATGCGAATAGGAGAGAGGAAAAACAGGCTATCGTCGTCATATAAACTCTATGTCTCTCAAAATAGCACGACTGGGATTTTATGAAATATGTTACTGGTCCAATTATCAAATGATACGGGTGATGAAATAGGAGTGTGATAAAAGCGTCTGAGTAAGCACACGCAGTCTTCATGCTTAGATAGCCAACGACAAATAACGCCCCAAATGGTGCGTCTCTAAACCGTTTCAACGCGGAATGCCACTTCAACATGAAAGTCAGTTTGCTATTCTCTGAACATAAACTTCTATTTGTTAACCGTATCGATAAAGTGGCATCTTCTTTGAGGTACTGATTCATAAAGTAAGACTGCCTAATCAGAGCGCTATCTTGATGCTGCCGATTGCATCGCCTTTACAAGATGACAGTCACAAAGTGTTCCTGAAATTATTTATCAATAAATTGCAAATTAAAATAATGAATGAGCAGATTTAATCTCCTTCGAAGTAGTATTCTGCCACATTTTCAGCACTATTTTGGTACTTGGAAGCATCCATGGTATCCTTACTTCTCGGTGTATCTTTAAAGTTATCCTCTAAGACCAATTTATTGTCTGAAATCTTTTTCCCTTGAGCATTATTTTCATTTTCGGAAATTTGGGCTAAGCAAGACTGAAGCATAAGGAGTGAGGCACGGGCCGATCCGTTGTCATGATGCATCATCCAAGATTTGTTGTTCCATATTTCGGGACATTTCCGTCAGACGCCTCAGAAACATCACAGTAGAACAGCCTATTCACTAACGGCCCTTGTGGGACAAATCCTGTGTGAATAAGATATAAACAAACACGGCTTTCCACAGTAACAATATATTTAACGAATAACTCATGAATGGTTCGATGAGGACTTGTTATGTCTCAGATGTTTAAATTATTGATGAAAATAGAAAAGAAAATTTCACAGCCTGGGCTCGAACCAGGAACTTTCAGTTTTAGCGCCGACGCTCTAACCAATTGAGCCACAGAGGCGTGTAATAAAAAGTCCTCAGAGAAACATTCACGAGTTATTATTCTTTAATGAATATTACGCCATTAAGAAAGATAGTCCCGACCTACGAACAAGTAACTGCTCTAACCAGCCCAAAGGACATGTAGATAACGTAAATGCTTCCAGGTCCACAATGGGTCAGTTGGTTAGGGCAACGGCGCGATTACCCGAAGGTTCCTGTTTCGAGTCCAGGTGTGGAATTTTCTTTCCTATTTTCTACAATAATAAATTTAACATTTGTTAAAACCTGTCAGACTGTTCATCCGTCTGAGTGTATAAACATTTCCAAATTCTGGCTCGTCATTGACTGAAAATGTTTATTATTCTTAAATGGTTTGCAGAATATTCACTTCACCTCTCTTAACCAGAAGACACCAAGGATTCGTGAGACTAGTTTTTTTCTGATACTGACGGAGACGTCTTTCCGGAAACTCGCACCAGATATATACAATATCATAAGAAATACTTAAAGGTAAAAAAAATAATGAAATATTGACAAACAAGTCCTTTTAATCGTTCATTAGTTACGTTACAGACATTACTATCGCATACACTCACTCACCAAAAGTTCATGGCACACCCCTCCAATCAGGTTCCCTGTCCGTAATGAGACAGATACCGCTGCTTCCATTTTCGGGATGCAGGTGCAGAGGACTCCTTGATATCACACAATCATTGGAAGCAAAACTAGCTGCAGAAATGGCAGCACGCCGAGAGCTATCCGCATTTGAACTTTTCATGAGTTGGTGCCAGACGGATGGATGCCTCAATACCAGATGTAGTCAACACGCTGCAATTTTCCCGCACAACCATTGCAAGGGTTTATCAAGAGTACACCTAACGATGGATTACAATCCATGTCGGACAGCGGATGAGGCGCCCACGCCTCATTGATACCGAATGTTCGCCGGGTCACCCGGCTTGCAACTGATGATCGAAGGGCGACAGCGGCCAAATCACTATGCGGTACAACCAGGGACGTCCCACAACTGTGTCCGTGACGACAATTCGGCGAACCTTGGCAGCTGCAGGCTTTGGGAGCAGGAGACCACGACGGGTGCCACTCTCGATAGCTGCACATCGTCTGCAACGCCTAGCCTGCGTCAACCAACATCGACATTGGAGCGCTGAGGACTGGCGAAGGGTTGCCTGTTCCGACGAGTCACGGTTTTAGCTGTATCGGGTTGATGGTCGTATCCGTGTCTGGCGCAGGCCACCCGAAGCCATGGACCCCGCTTGTCACGTGAGGACCACTCAGGCAGGTGGAAGCACCATTCTGGTGTGGGGTGTTTTCCTGAGGCATGCAATGGGTCCACTGGTGCATCTGACGTCCACTGGTGCATCTGACATCCACTCTGCATGCTACTTCCTGCGTCGATCTGCTTGGGGATCACCTGCACCCTTTCATGAACTGCTCTTACCAACGATATAAAATCAATAGATCGCTCATGAGCTGCTTTCAGCGCCACCACCGCGTCCCCATTTGAAAGCCTGGTGGCCATTGCTTTGGTTAGCAACAAATGGCCTTCATCGTACGTTTACGTTTGAAGTTTGCGTAAACAAACACAGTAAAACTCAATGCCGATTTCTTGTCTGGCTTTAAATTGTAGTAATAGATATATTAAAGGTTCACCACTGACCTTTCACCGGTGTGTTTTTATCTTTCTGCGTCTTAAAATGTTTTTCACATGTAAAAATCCTGGTTATCTTTTATCTCATAGTTGGTTGATACATAAAAGATGTCGATATTCAATCATGTTACCGTTGTTTCAGTGATATCAGAATGATTGTGTATAGGTATTTATGAAATTATATACCGCATTTATTAATAAGCTTCTAAATTTTGGAGAGGTCGCTTAAGAAATTTTACAAGCACGATGTTGGTGGGTGGGTGTGTGCTTTCTCAGCTGGCGACAAAGCGGATATATAGTAATGGCGCTTTGGCTGGCGATGTTGTTCTGCCAACCACAGTAATAGCGCCTACATTAACAAATTGCCCCAAAGATGGCGGCCACATAAGCGATCTACTGATTTTATATCGTTGGTTCTTACCCAGCGGGCGAGGCATCTTCCAACAAGATAATGCGCTTCCACACACGGCCCCTGTGACACGGCAGCAATGGCTGGAGGAACATACTACCGATTTCACGACAATGATTTGGCCTCCACGTTCCCCAGATTGCCGGATACCACTGAACATTTGTGGGACGTCATCGAACGATCTGTCAGGTCGTCACCAACACAACTGGTAAATGCAACATCGTTATAGAGTGCAGTGGAGGCGGAAGGCTTGTAGTTCCTGTGAATGTGTTTCGGGCGCCGCCATTATCCGGGCCAGAGGGGGCCCAACAAGTTATTAGGCATGTGTGCCATGACTTTTGATGAGTGTGTGTGTACCTGGTGTTTCACAGGGCACAGACCAAAGAAAAATGCGAATAACTTTTGAACGGAAAAAGATCTTTTTTTCAAATTTTCATGCTCAACACTTGAGACTAAAGGAAATTAACAGATTAAATTCTCAAAATGCTTGCCATCGGAACAGACAACGAAACGAACTCTCTGCTTAAAATTGGTGATAACATGATTGAGTAGTTCTGTTGTAATCGACTTGATCACATTTGTCCAAAATAAGCAGTACTGTATTCGTCGAAAATAAGCCTAATCAGTTTCCTTCGACTTCCACAAACGTTCACGGCACTAGCTCCATCTGTTGACGAGTTATTCAACTAACAAGTTGGTCATAGCCTATGAAACACCCGGTATATGTTATGTGTGCATGTGAGCAATAGGCAAGAAGGATTGTTCGGTTGCCGAGGACCCGTAATAGTAGAAAACAAGATGGCGTCAGACGCTATTTCTACTTCACTGAAAGGACATGAAAATTCATCGAAGACTTCAAATACAGAATATGATAAATCTTGCCTGTCATGCATTTCTGTATTCGATTGGTGCAAATAATTCAAGTAAAGTCGCGAATGCTCGAAGTGTAACCTGAATGCACTGAAATGGGATAGTCTTCCCTATCCTACTTATAATCCTGATGTGGTGTCAAAACAGATTTCGCCAAAACTGGAATACGAAAGCTTCCAGAACGCTGAGAAAAATGTATTCTGAAAGAAAGAAAGAGACTGAGAGAGAGAGAAAGAGAATGTAGAAAAGAGCCTGTGCTATTGCTCTATCTTGTTACCTGTACGATATTGTACGATATCAGAACTAAGAAAGGCTAGATCAAATTGAACGTCCCTCGTAAAAGGGGCCACGGCAACTCGTCAGAGATTACAGTCTCTGGTCGTATGATATTAAATGAAACGCCTTGTGTAAGATTTTCTTTAGTACTTGACACAGAATGATTTTTCATTTTTCTCCGATATGTATACCATTAACTTTTCAAAATGGAAGCAAGAGAAAACTTTTTAAAAGGTTATGTATAAACAATTGATTTTGACATCCGAAAAATTAACGTATACGTATCTTGGCAAAGCAATCAACTCTAAATGGGTAGATTACTAAAGGAAAGAGGACGCCACAGGCATTCTCTCCGTGTCTTCTTTGGAATTTTTATTTTAACTTTTTCGTGACTGTGAAAGAAGCTGCCGTCTGCAGGGATCGCAACTTTAATGCAATTTTTATGCCCTGAAGAATAAACAGGGGAAATTGTAAGATTTTTTAAAAGTTTTTTAAATCCGAGTTAAAGTTTTCGTTTTAAACAAGCTCGTTTGGGAGTTGTAGTTAAAATTTAGGAGAGAAAAGAAAACTTGAAGTCGCATTTACGGACATTAACCCTTTCCTCTCCAACGTTTTCGCAATCTAATTGTTGCTGATTACAGAAAGATTTTTCAACTTTCGTTTTAAATGTAATTAAGCGGCGGTTGCCTTGCAGCAGAAGGAGAAGGAGGAGGATACTGATAGAAAGGTTTTTTTTTTCTTTCTTCTCCTTCCCCCATTGAACGCAGCTTCCAATTCAAAAGTGGATCGTCTCCCGTTCTTTTCTCGAGGATTCCTCGTCGATTTTTTTTTCTCATTTCGAGTGAATCAAATCAGTCGCGGGGATTGTCATCCCTTTTGAAAATACAACGTAATCAGAACGACAGCGATCTGCTTCTTCCCAAATGAAGAGAAACGATGGACTCGCGACGGCGAACAAGAAACGGAAAAACGCATCTGTCGCCGTTATTCTGTCCTTACAAGGGCCACGAAGTTGAGTTAGCCAACAAAGGATTGTAGATAGGCAGGTGCATTTCTCTCTCTCTCTCTCTCTCTCTCTCAGATAGGAAAGAGCTCCAAACTGAATGACGTTGGAATCAAAAAAGCAGCGGTCGTTCCTGTACTGGTATCCAGAATGCATTGAATCGCATTGGAAGTCGATTTCAATATGTCAGATTTTACATCTCTGTAAAAAAAAAAAAAGAATGATGTTCATCGTATATTCCTTCACAGATATCTGGAACTATCTTAAATTATAGTATAGAATCGGTGGGCCGGTATTGCTGTATAAATCAATAATTAAAGTACGAACTGGTCTTGATATAAGCAATACGAAAATCTATATATAAATACGGCAACACATTTTTTGTATTACACTTTTACCTGTGTTAACGTGGACGAATACGCATGAAATTTATATGGTTGGAAAGTTCCTGTGCTCTAGATGTGCACAATATATTTTGTTTGCGTATTTGTTCACGTTAACCAGGTAAACAGCGTTTCAAAAAAAGGTAGCATTAAGAAACAGGTTGTGCACCATATTTGTCAACGCATGTAGCATTGGCTTTTTTATTGGTCTTTTTTTAAATAATAAATATCAAATTAACTCAAATCATTGTTGATGTTCATTTGAAAGCATTAGAAAACCGTATAGCAAATGCTCTGCAGCTTTTGAAAGTCAACGAACTGATTTCATATCTGAAGGTCCTCAAGTATAATATAGTACCTACATTATTCCATAGAAACAATTGCTTAAAAATTGTTATTAACCGACTATTCAAAATATTTCTATAATTAGTAGGTAAGCATTTTATGTAGTTTTCGTCATTTTCTAAGCTATTTTAAGGTTTTCTCATACATTTTGAAAGTAGTATTTTTAGTTAAAAATAAAATAAATACAAATTTTGAAGTTTTTGATTTTTATTTATTTTTTAAAAATTTTGTTAACACTATCTTTAGTAGCAAAAAAGTTATCGATTTTTGGTGTGAAACAGACCGTAATTTTCCTGAGAGACGCAGAGATATGGAGAGACAATTTAGCTTAAATATAAATATTATCTTTAGATAATAATGCAATAGATATATTAAAAGATACCTTTAGATTGCTTTAAATACTATTCCGAGATATTTTCAGAGTTATCATTGCGGTGAAATGAATCGGGAGTGTCGAAAATGTCTTGCAAAGCATTTTGGATATTTATTGTGTTATCTATTTTTCATTCTTCAAAGTTTATTAAGAAGCAAGATTGAGGCTAGAACAATTACACAGAGATTTTTATTTCTCAGAAATGTGATCGAATTTTGATCATTGGGGGATCCTAGTTTTTATTAAATATGACAACACATTTCGACAGTTACCAATTGGCCTGATAATAACTTACCATCGTCAATTGGTCAGATATAAAAATGAAGTTCTGTAAATTTCTTTGATTCAAATATATACAGGGAGTAGACAGAATAATAGGAACACCTTTCGATTTAGGCGTTTTGTCGCATATCTAGAAAAATACTTGACGAATAATCCTGAAACTTCAGGTGTAAAAAACATTTACATCTCATATATTTCAGGGAAAGATTTGTCCCAAAGGCAAATAGGGCAGTTGTATGAGAGTAGCATTTACATTCATAGAGATATTAAACAAATGTGACTTCATATCAACTTAAAGAGAAGAAGTTGAATGGTGTCCGGTCCAAAAATAAAAATTTGGAGAAAGCTTCTTATCGTTTTGTTTATTTTTGAGAGCAACTGAATTTCTCATTCTATGGACGATATCTTTCTGAATTTTCACGATATTTGCTTGGGCTTTTTATAAAAGTGGCTCTATACATTTGCCTAATAAATTATGCAAAAAACATTTTGGTATCGCTTGCGCATGCGCAGTTAAACATTATTTAGTAAAAATGCTCATATTTCTTCAAATATTTAATATTTTAATATTCTTGTTGCAGGGTGGGTGTTGTCTCTACTGTAGTTTGTCAATTTCCTGAAAATGACATTGCAGTGAGTTGTAAATCCTGCATGTTATAAACAAAAAAACTTACAACAAATCTATTTTTTTAAAGAAACCTTTATATCTCCATGAATATACGTGCTATTCTCATACACCTGAACACAGATAAATAAAAGAAGCCTCCTAACCAAAGCTTCCTTCTAAAGCTACTACGCATTTCAAACATTTTGTTACTGGTCCCCTATTTGCCTTTGGGACAAATCTTTCCCTGAAAAATATGAGGTATAACATGCTCTTTACACCCCTGAAGCATCAGGATTATTCGTCAAGTATTTTTCTAGATATTGGACAAAACGTCTAAAATCGAATGGTGTTCCTATTATTCTGTCCACCGCCTGTAATTATTTATTGAATATCTTTGGAAAGGCGTTGATGGGTAGACTAATAAAGGAATAAAGCGTGGGTATTCAACCTATGGTCCGCAGGTCGTATATGATCTGCGCAGCAAGTTTCACTGCTCCCAAACAAAATCAAAATTACATTATTTGGCCATTATCTTTAAATATTAAACAGAGTATAGGGAACCAATTTTTTTTATATCATAAGGCGCATTCTATTTCTATATACGTTCTTCTGTTTCTTTGGAATTGATTCCTTTTAATGCGGGCGGCCCTAGTCCTCTTCCTGCTTAGTCAACACCACCCCGTGACAAAAGAATGTTGGAGACAACCAGACTAAAGGAAAGAAACACAACTAGAACGCCTATTTCTAATCTTCATCTTCTAAGGAATTGTTTAATCTTTATCATTAACCTATATACTAATTAATAACATCATTATTAATCTATCTAAAAAATGAAATGTTAGTGAAAAGAACGAATTTTCTATGTAAAAGGATCATTCAACTTAAAGGGTTACAATTCTCATCGGACACATAAGCGACAAATGCGAACTTTCTTTCCCTAGTGTCATAGGCACACTATTAGTCTAATCAGGCAGTAATTGTTGAACAAGCACAACTCCAGTACAATGACCCTGCACACAGCCCAATGTCGCGTTATCTAATTACTGCCGTTAATTGGTTTGTTGGTGTTTATCACTGGCTTTTGTTCACTAACCTTCAAATGCAGGGGACCATTAACTTTCCATTTCAAACGGCAATAGGCTTTTGTCACTATTAAACGAGAGAGGAAATGGTGATCTAACTAAGCGCCCCTTTTGGTTGATTTATGGTTCGAGATTGTGAGAACAAATACGAGGATAATGGGGATTATTATCATTACGTTAGTGATGAAGATGCAGAGATGGAATTCAATCTACGCCCCTGGAAATAATGCTAAATGTGACGGTAATTTTTAAATTTTAGCTGTAGGTGGCTATAGAGAAATAAAAAGAATAGAACATACACATAATAAGAAGATGGCAATTCGTTCCAACGATTAATCGCATTATACTCTATCCAACGAAAGTTTGAATGGGCGTGTCCAATTAAATTTCCAATTTCAATTGTTAGAATATTGTTAATTTTGTTTTGCAACAATGCCTAAACAATTGAAAGCTGTAATTTAACTGGACACCCCATGTCAAACAGAGTAAAGTTAAATATAGGGAGAGGACTTTCGGTGAGATTATCCTTTATTTATGAGACTGTCTCGTTATTTAACCAAATTTCGAGAAATGTATAGGATAACTATTATCACTTATGCTCTTTCACTATAGTTCTGTCATTGAGAAAACTAGGCAGCTCAGTAGCCGAGAGCGCTGGAGCGTTTCTGTGGATCTCGAGATTTTCAATTCGTCCTTTACTTGTGGAAATTTATGCGGAAGGCAACGGAAAACCACCGCGTAAATTATGCCTTGTTCACCAGAAATGTGATCTACTAGTGAAGAACCGCCAAAATGAAGAAAACGCAATGAGGGACTGAAGGTTAGGGTGGAGTTATGGCATTACAATATTCGACAATTGATGTTTGCCTGCCTAAGGAAAAACCATTCTTATAACATGAATAACGTTATTGTATGCTACCCGAACGGTTGTGGGCTAAGATCACTGAATCGTTAGAGGTTTGATGATGAACGATTTTCTGCAATGCTCTACTTTTCAACATAGGTTGCAGGCCTTTTTCTGAGAATCGGCATAAGGTGTAATATCATGATTATCCGAATTGAGGTTACAAAAAAAGTAGAACTCGCTGCACCTTTTTCCTATCCGGATCGTAAGACGACATTTCTGCGTAGCCGACGAAAAAGACAGGCCGGGGCACTTAAAAGTCACATGACCAAAGTAGATCGAGTAACAATCCAACCTTTTCACTGCCCCGACCTGTCTTTCTATACTCTGTCCAATAAAAGTTGCCAAAGTAGAATCAACAATGTCTAACAATTGAAATAGGAAGTTTAACCGGACACGCCCACTCCAACTTTCGTTAGCTTTGCATTTCTGCTGATGACGTAATGAAATTTGCAGCTGTTAAGATTGCCGCGTGCAATTGTTGCAACACGCTAAAGCAGAACGTTTTTCTTTTCTAATCGCGTGGTGAAAATGACAGAAAACATTGAGCAACGACATTGCATCAAATTTTGTTTTAAAATCGGTAAAACCGCAACGGAGTGTTATGAATTGCTAAAATAAGCATTCGGCAATGATGTTATGAGCCGCACACAGGTTTTTAATGTGGACGTGACAACACAAAATGCGACGGCGGAGCTCTTGGCCATCGCAAAGGAGGCATTCCATACTTGTTTCGACAAATGGCAGCAACGCTGGGCTAAATGCATTGCTGCAGACGGTGCTTATTTTGAAAGTGACTAAACATTTATGCGAGTTCGTACCATTTTTTTTTTTTAGCCTAAATCCGGATACTTTCCGGACAGGCCTCGTATACACTATTGAACCCACTGAATCCACTTAAACATCTTACTCAAACAAACTCAAATCCCCTCACAGATACACTGAACGATCAATTTATTAGAGACAGTGTTGTGCCTCCTTTAGCGGCGAGAACTGCCTGAATACGTGCTAGCATGGATTCAACAAGGTGTTGAAACCGTTGCGGAGGAATAGCAGCCCGAGCTGACATCACAGCGTCCCGCAATTGGTGCAGGTAGGACGGTTCTCTCCACTTCATCTCTTAAATGCTCGATCGGGTTGAGATCGGGCGACCGAGCTGACAATTGTAGCAGGTGGAATGCGGCGTCATGTTCCTCGAACCAGTCCAAGACCCTTCGAGCACGGTGACAGGGAGCATTGTCCTGCTGAAACTGTCCGTCACCACCAGGGAACACAGTCATCATGAACGGGTGCACCTGATCAGCAATAATGTTCGGTAGTGTGTCGCATTCGGGATGTGTCTACTGATATCAGAGGACCCAGTGTGTCCCGAAAGAAGATACCCCAGGCCAGCACTCCTCCTCCACCCGCCTGTACGGTTGTCTGCTGACAGGATGGGTTCATGGCCTCGTGCGGGAGGAGGAAAAATAGCTCATTAGCAAATTAAAAGAAAACATCGCTAGACATTTTTGCGTTTTTCTATTGTTTTAAAAATATTGTAGGTATTTTCTATTGTTTTTAAAAATTTGTAAGTTTTTAATAATATTTAAATTATTACATTTAATAAATAAATTTTTGATTTGGTAGTCGTTTTTAATTCTAGTTCAAGCACTAAGCACTACAAATATAGTAGACACCTTTCGCTTGTGAGAGCATCTTATCTAGAGCTAAATACTTGAAAAACTACAAAAAATATAGGCCAAGGCCAAATTTGGCTAATTACTATTTATCTGTGAACATTTGTTTTATTTATAAATGTTAGTAGTATACAAATAGCAGATAAATACGTACTTCTTGTTAGGCCTACTTCACTGGATCTAATGCTTCGATGTTTATTCAGTTTTAATTTAATACAATATGTTTTAAGTGAATGCGTTTGTAATTTCTATATTCGAACTTTTAAAATGAACAATTCATTTAATTCATTTAATATCAAATTTGAGTATCGCTATCGCTTGAACATGATATAAACATGAAGGAACGTCGTCGGTGACTTAGATGAACAGACACAAAATAAATTTGTATGCTTATTTGAAAAATTTGTAAGCAATCCATGCTTCCAAGCTGACTGAGCATAAAGATCGAGTAGCGCCTGCATCGTCTTCCCTCCTTTGATCTCATGACCATTCCCCTTCATGCTCGAGTTGTCCGGGCCTTGTTTTCTAGGAAGCCTTGATTAAGATCAGGAGACCGGGCAGGCCAATGCACTGGACCTCGACGCCTGATCCACCATCGTGAGAAGTTAGCATCTACAAACACTGCATGTCATGCTAATGATTTGAATGAAAGCAAGTGATATCTGTGTGACATACGCATGTAACTCAGTAACAACGCTTTGTAGTAATAGGGACATTTTTTCTTCTTTTCATCCTAGGAATCACCCGCCGATGTTTGTTCCAAATGTATCAATACACCCTGTTTAACGCTTTTTAGTGCTGGCAAATCAAGTTGGTTACATATTTTAGTGATTGAACAAAATCTGTCTAAAGAAAAGGCCATTCTGATAACTCTGTTATAGGCTATGTGCAAGCGGGTCATTATTATTTCTTAAAGAAAATGACTAATTCCCTTTTTGTTAAAACCTTACGAATTCTTTTCATAAAAAAAGGCAATTACCTCGATTCAATAACCATTTCGCCCTTGCTGCATTTTCCAATTCCAATATTTCATCAAATAAACAAGACTCGAGCTACTTTTCTCAAATCGGAAATTCCACGAACTAAGTTTTAAGACTTTCCACTTTTATTGTGAGGGAAAGCAGACTGAATGTTTTATAGTTTGCATCTTTTTTTTTTTTTGATCGTGTTTACTTTTTATACGCAATACGTGAAAATCATGTCGAGCGAGGTTGGAAAATTTAAGAGAAAGTAAAGCATCAGCTCCTGTATTAAAAAAGAATTTACGCATTATTGATTCTCCAGTCCTTGTGTGTGAGCCGCCAAGCGGAAGAGGACATTGGCGGACAAAGGGAAATGGGGGGAAAAAGAAGAAATACGATTTCAGCTTTCGATTTGCTTACGAAATATTGCAAAAAAAAAAACTCTGCATACGATTTAAAAACAATAGGAAAAGCTTTTTTTCCAATATCAAAGGAATATTCTAATAGTATGGAGAATTTACTCTTTTATATTCACTTTAATAATAAAAAAAAAAAGTTAGAATGGACACTACGAGGTTGGATGAACTAAAATTCCCGATACCTGTTTTCCTTTTAATATCTGTTTCCTTCCACTATCGACAGCGGACTCCGCGATTTCAATAATAATTTCAGACAAACAGTCAACGTGGATAACGTGGAAGCAGGGGACTGGTGTGCTCCACTTGTCGAATTCTTTAGCGCTGGAATGTCCTCCAATTGACGTTATTGCGGCGACGGCGATCCACTATCCCTTTTGCTCCTCCTCTTCCCGCACAAAATATATCAAAATAACATTCTTCTAACTTATAGAATACCGAAACGGGCCCCCAGGGACAAATAAAATGGATACTCAGATGATGCACGTGGCTTCCGACTTCATCGATTTATGAATGGTGAATGGCTGCGAAAAACGGTCCGGCCAGGAAATAAAAAAAAAATAGAAACCAACAGATAATAAAAGTGTGGGTCTCTGTGTTTGAATTCCTTTGATTGATA
This sequence comes from Rhysida immarginata, assembly GCA_023313115.1. Taxonomy (NCBI): domain Eukaryota; kingdom Metazoa; phylum Arthropoda; class Chilopoda; order Scolopendromorpha; family Scolopendridae; genus Rhysida; species Rhysida immarginata. Next base: position 2,566,464 of record JAHWFO010022369.1, read on the forward strand.
GACAGGCTCCTACCTTCGGTTCCCTCGTGATTTGGACTAGAACCCTTTCCACTTTCCTCTGCATCTTTTTTTCTTCTTCTTCTTCTTTTCTTTTTGTTCTGTCGATGTTCTATCTTGGAGGGATTGGAGCCAAGCCGTGGCCTGAATTTCAATGGCGATCAACCGAGATAAACAAAAACGGCAAAAGCACGAAAGAGGTGAAGGTGGAGAGTGCATAAAAAGAGATCTACCGAAACCTTATCGTGAATATACACAGAAAAATGACTTTTTTAAACTAAGGGGGCAGATTTTAAGGAATATTTGTCCCCAGATGAATAATTTTTTTTCCAGAAAATTTTTTGCGTGCATTTCAAGTCTCCAGTTGATGACGAAAGTAGAGAATGTCGACTGACGGTGATGTAAAAGTGGAGACTCAAAAGTTCTTGCCTTTTCTTCCGTCAGTTTCAGTACAAATCTCCAAGCAGAAAACTAAAAAAGCTGCTTAAAATTTGTATATAAATTGGATATAAAGAGAAGAGGAAACAATAACGCAAAAAAAAAAGAAAAGGAAATAATAATTGTTAGTTTTACACTTACATGAAGACTCCACGTCAAACCGCAAGATCTAGAACCCTGAGTGGACTGATCGATTAAGAGAAAAGGGAGGGAAGTTAATTCTCAGACATTCCAGTCAGGGCTCTAGATCTTGCGGTTTGACTGTACTCTGACTCACCATGGCTTAATAAAAAAATTCTACCAGCAGCTTTCACCCAATTAAATACCCATTGGTGCACTTCTCAAAATTTCCCGAGAAAATATTCATAAAGATTATCACCAATGCGTGCAGTTTATAAATATCCGAATTGTAGAGTAAACAATAGATATTTAATAAAAAAAAAATGATTTATTTATTTTATTTTATTTTTTATTAAATATACAGGGTGTTTTTGAATTGAGTACAGATTTTTTGGGAGATGATAGAAGAGGTCCTTAGAAGTATTTTTTGTCATATGAACATGGGGTCCCCGCAACTCCGTTTACTTCCAATACTGCATTGAACAATCAAATGACACCGGGACGCAGTGTGCGTTGGTAGGCCTAGATTATTTTATTTTTAACAATTAACACAAGCAATCTACTGTAATAACTTTTAAAGTAATTTCAAGGTGCACGTGCTTGTTAGTTGAAAAGTCTTAGGACAAACTTCGTCAAGGAGATTCCATGGTATCCAACCCCTTTGTAAAATACGATTAGTCCATATGTAAATGAACTAATCGCATTCTGGGAAAGCAGTAGGTAAAGATTTGTTTTAAAAAGTTCACTTGAAGTGTTAATTGTTAAAAATAAAATAACCTAGGCCTACCAACGCACACTGCGTCCCGGTGTCATTTGATTGTTCAATGCAGTATTGGAAGTAAACGGAGCTGCGGGGACCCCATGTTCATATGACAAAAATTACTTCTAAGGACCTCTTCTATCATCTCCCAAAAAATCTGTACTCAATTCAAAAACACCCTGTATATTGTTTATTGTATTCCAGGGTTCTTGTGTCTCGAGCTTCTCTTCTATATCCTCGAATTGTAGAGTAGAATTCTAATAAGTTGTAGTGTTCAGCTGTAAGGTGTTGGGCTTTCATTTTGTAAGTACAGATTCAAATCCAGTCTTCGTCAAATTATTTTTTCCTTCTTTCTTCCTAAATTCATTTTAACTTGTAGAGAAGTGTTCAATTTATTTCATCAATAATTGAACATCTGAGACAAGGCGTAAGATTGTGAAGTCGGTATTCTGTTGCCAATTTTTTTCGATTTTTTAAAATTTTGACTTCAGATTTGGACAGAGCATCAAAAAGTAAGTAAAAGTTATAATAGGCACTTATATCTTGTCTATTGGGGAACATGGCTAAAATGGCAGTCAGAGTATAGAGAATCAAATTTTGACCTGACATTTTAGGACGAGTGTGCCTGTTATAATTTTTACTTACATTCTGAATCCGCAGTCAAAATCAAAACATTCGAAAAATTTTTTCAATGTCATTGAAAATAAATTGTCGAATCCGTACCTGGAAGATGAAAGACTTACCGCTGGACTACCACAACTTAGAATCCTACTCTACAATAAGAGTGTTTAGAAACCTCACATATTTGGATAAACTTTACGAATTTTTTCTCGGAAACTTTTGAGAAATGGGTCGAATGGCTTTGCGAAAGCTACAAATATATTTTTAATTATTTTTATGAACGGATATATATTAAGAGAAGGACGAGACACAAGAACCCTGGAATACAATAAATAATAGTTATTAATTAAAAATACAAATTTTTTTTAACCGGGAACAGTCAGGGAATCATAAAATCGAAAATTTTGAACAATGTCAATAATATTCTTTCATGACAGCCTTTTTTTGTCTGCTGATAATCAGGAAAAATCTTTTTGCTAGGCACCCTATCATTCCTAAATTTTTTTATAATTTCAATTTCATATGTGTCATCCTATTGCATTTTTCTCGCCGCCCCCTTATTATTTCCTATTTTTCCTCCATCCTGTCCTATCCCAACAGTTCTTCTAATTAATCTCATTTGTTCTCTTCTTGTTTTTCAGCCAATACCGTCTTACTATTCCCCATGCAAACTATATATAAACCCGTCCGTTAGTACAACTTTCATAACTTCAGGATAATTCTCTAATATTCTATTTGCTTTTAGAGAATTATCCTTTTTTGCTTTGATAAAGGATAGTCTGTCTCTATCCGAAACGTCGGCTTTTTATTTTGATTTTGATTTTGATTAATTATTTTTGTTTATTATGTCTTATTTTTTATTTAATTTGTATTTTTAATTAATAACTATTATTTAATTATTTTTATCAAATTCGGTGAGTCAGAGTACGTGGGGTCTTCTTGTTAGATGGGATAGCTAACCTACTTTGCAACCGACGAGAGAAAAGGTAGTCAGAGAGTCAGAGCATATAATTAACGCAATTCCTGATCGGGCAGCTGATAAATGATTTCCTAGCATCCTTTCTAATATGAAACATTTGCAGAAACATTGAAAAAAAAAACATTTACGAACGTTGGGAAAAATCAGTGATTTTCATTTGTTTTTTGTTTTGATTAGAAATTTCACAAATTGGGTTTTCAAGAATCGAAGGATACTGTAAATGTAATTGTTGATTTTCGTTTGACAGGTAAAAGATTTAACAGTGTTTAGTGTATTTATAATTTTATTTGAAAAAGGTACTCTCTCTACAAAACTCAGATTTGTCGTTATCCGCTTCATCACTAGATGTATCATCTGAAAACAAATCGGAAACGTCAATTACTTCTGACGTCATGACGTTTCTATCACAGTCAACTGCTATCTCACCAAAGTCGTTACTTACTAAATTTTCATACCCTACTGCAACAACTTTTACATTCTGAAATAAAGCTTCAAATTCAGCTTTTAGAAAACAATGAGTTATACAGCTCTCTATGACACTGTATCAGGTCGAAGATATCAGGAAGAAAGTGTACGTACATGTATACGAGAAAAATACCAGTTAGAACACTGCAATAAAAACTTAGAATGCGGGAAAACTTAGTTTGCGTTTAGTAAAATCCAGGATTTTTTTAACACAACTGACATAGGAGTTTCATGGGACCCAAGCAAAACTTACGTAAGAAGCCGGAAAATGTACAGGGTTTTACGTTTCCCGCTTCGTACAGGGTGTTGCAGATAACTACAAGCCAATATAACGGGAAGCCTACCCGCTCGATTGCAGGGGCCGGCTCGACATCAAATGATAATTGGGTCATTTTATTTTGTTAAACTTGTTTGTTTGGCAAAGGGCATGACCAATTGTGCCAAGGAAGGGTGCGCGCTGTACTACTACAGGGAAGGGGGTACACAAAAAGTAAACACACTTATTAACGTCCTCCGCAGCTAGAGGGGACCAACAAACAAACCAAAAATTCAACAGAGGAGAATAGTAAACAAATGACGTTTCATACTTTTATTATTATGTTTGGTCGTCACGGGCTAACCCGGGCTGCGTCTCGTAGCGGACACAGGGCCAAAAGCCACGAGGCGCAGCAAACCAGTTTGCTCTGCTGCTGAGAAAGTGTCACTTGGGTGTTTTGTGAAGTTTCTTACAACAAATGTTCAAAGAAACTTCCATCTTGCTCAGCACAGAGAGCTACCCTCTTCAAAAAGTCTTCTCTCACTCGCCCCAGCATTTCTGGGGTGATACTTGCCAATCGACTGAGCCGGCCCCTGCAATCGAGCGGGTAGGCTTCCCGTTATATTGGCTTGTAGTTATCTGCAACACCCTGTACGAAGCGGGAAACGTAAAACCGGGGTTGTACTGAATTTTATAACAGCAATGAATGCCTTTGCAGCGCTGTAAATTTTCGTATTCATCCGCAATCTTCCTTGATTGTTCATTTTTAAAGGTATTTTTGTTCTATTTTACCGCCAGTCCCTCCCGTTTTCAGAGCCACATCCCCTTCTTGACCCTGACTTCGTACTCCACTCGCGCCCTTTCACCCGAAAGCCCTGGACATCGTTTCTAGGGCTTCCTAACACTTTTCCCAAGGCGCATGCGCAAAATGGCCGAAAAAATTGCGTGGCTCTAATTTTCTGATCTTGCGTGGATGTTGTAAATATTTATCCGTTAAATTTCATCCAATCAATACAATTTATATAACCTAGTAGAATGATCAAAATTCAAGTCAACAATTTCATTTTGACATTCAGTTACATCATTTTTAATTAACCTGTTGGCATGAGTGGTCTGATTGCAGCAGGAAGGAATTTCACAATTTACTAGAATTCCAACGAGGGTAAATTTTGGAGCCCAGCTAGCTGGCGCATCCATTTTAAAAGTCGCTCTGTTACTTGGAATATCGAGAGTTAATGGTTCAAAGGTCATAACTGCATATATTCTTAAAAAGTCGTCTACACAAGATTGGAAATAAATGGACACACACAGGCAAGAGGACATGGAAGAGTATTGCCAGAATCAACAAGAAAATCACAACGACGAAAGTGACTGTAGAGCTCATTATGCATCTGCATTTCCACAAAAACATGTTGCTGAGGGAACTTGACAAACAAAAAATTCATGAACGAACTGCTATTGCCAAGTTAATGCAAACCGAAGACAGCAATATAGCCATGATCACAAAACGTGGTCTGCCGAGCAATAGAAACATTCGCTGTGGTTAGATGAATCCACATTTACTGTAGATTTCCCACTGTAGAACGTGGTATGTCTGCGGAACACCAGCAATAGTGCCTAACTAAGAATCAGGAGACGTTAGCCTCCTCCAGTCTCTCGGAAAAAACTTCAACAGTGTCTGCATGAAGAATGGCTGAACATCCCATTAAGCAAAAATCCAGGCACAATTGTACGCGTCCATTCCAAGATGGATTCCGGCTTTTTTGTAAGCGAAAGGTGGACCATTACTACTGTTTTGTAGGAGCTTTCATTATTTTGTCCAACCCCTGTAGAAGGGCTTCAATCATTTGTAAACATATTATAACCCTACTCTTTTTTTTAATGCTGGAGGCAGTTTAACAGATCAGCTACAGTGAAGTTCATTTTGATCCGAACATTTAGGTGCCATTTGATCCATTAATATGATGGTTCACGACAATGGTCACAATATTAATGGGATCAAGTGACTAATGGTGAATGGTCTTTTTAACCTCTCCGGATCCTTTGATGATGGGACCAATTTAACAAGGGCCCTGGAGCTTCTTATTCCTGGACTATCGATTTTAGTCTATTAAAGACGTTCGGTTCTCCGGTTTCCAATCTGTATTCTCATCGCCCTAAGTGTTGTTAAAGCCATGTTCTTTAAGGCAAAACAAAACAAGATGGGAGGATCGGAATTGGGGAGATAAAAAGGCGTCTTTGCTGGTCTGTCAATGCGCTGCTGCTCGCCAACGAAATGAGAAATGACAGAAAGGATTGGGTGGCAAATATTCCCCTTTAATTTAATCGTTACTCAGCACTTTCCAAGAGTTCTTAATTAACAGCGTATTTTCACCTTAATTTTAGTTCTTAAGAACTTGTAAATATAAAATCTCATTAGTTTGTTACCGTTTTCGTTTAGCAAACCAGCAACAAATTAACATTTCGTTAATTCTCATTTAGGTGATTGTGTTAATATTTCCAGCTGACTCAATGCACTGTGGCTTGTGCCCCTAATTTAATCTCTTATTAATGCGTACTCGTAAGTACGCAATGGCATTCTTCACTGAAGTGCCATAAGCTATCCAACCCTCAACATAATCTCTCAGCAAATGACCGATTCAACGAGAAGATAATAATGAGACTGAAGATATTCTTCAAACGTAACATGATTATAAGGTAGAAAAGGAAAGGAAAAATTCCGCCACCTGAACTCAAACCAGGGACCACGCTTTTCGCTGTCGCCGCTTAAACCAATTGAGTTACCGCGGACAATGAACCGCCAAGCTATTATAATATGTCCATATGGACTTCCCTGAAGTTACAAATCAGGTCAACTGGTATAGCAGGCATCCGATCTGCAAATTGGAAATCCTCCTCATCCCCTTCAGTATCATTATTAAGTAGCAGAAGAATGAAACTATTTATGGTATTGCAATGTCCGTCTATCCGTCTGCCCCCTTCATATTTTCTACAATGATTGACGTAGAAAGTTGAAATTCGGAATATAGCTTACCATAAGCATGCTCTACTTCACTTTTTTGCTTTTGATTGGTCCACTGAGGTTGGAGTTGCGGGGGTGGGAGTTAGAGGACCTTCTCGTGCATATGGTATACTAGAAGGCCCACCAATGCTTCGCTATTTTTATATATGAGCGCTTTTTAAAAATCTAGTAATGAAGCGCCATCTTTTGACTTTTCTACGAACTGTACTAAGCTGAGCATACTCCAAAACTAAGATATCTTTTTTTTCGGGAGCCGATTTTGATGAAATAAAGCCTAATTGTTGCCCCAAGCTACGCTCAACTCACCTATGAAAACTCCATGAAAATTCGTCAAGTAGTTTTGGAGATTAGCGTGTTCAAACAGACAAAATTTTTAAAAATGGTTTTATTGTATTCTGTTACATTCCCTACATCACCCGCAATCAGATTTAGGTAAATATTTTCAACGTACAGACACGACGGTTCTACAGTTTTATTATACAAGTATGTACAGTATGTATAGGTAGAAGAAGAAGAAGATAGAGAAGAAGACAGATAAATATATAAATGAGTGAAATTCGGTATGCAGAATCCTCTGGGCAATATCCGCATTACTATGAAGTTTAGGCCCAATTGTCCTAATGGGATCGGAGTTGTGAGGGCAGAACTCATTAACGTTTTCTAATGGGAACATACGGCATATGGTATATCTTTCGACTGGAAATGATCAGAAACGTAAAACCTAAGAAGATAGAGCTCTTTTCATTTTCTAAATACTATCTTCTACGAAATCAGTTTTTGGAAAAAAGTGGGTGTAAAAAAATAGACGAACGAATTGAGAGCTTCCGCTATTTCTTGTTTATTAAGTAGCGGAAGAATGGAGTTACATATTGGTTTTGCAATGAGCGTCTGTCCCCTCCATATATTCTACTTTTTGACATAGAAGATTGAAATTCAGAATGTAGTTTACCATGGGCATTATTTACTTTGGTTTTGATTGGTCCACTGGGGTCGGAGTTATGGGGCTTAGAGGGGATCATCTGATCTATTTGCCTCTTACAAGCTGCACGGGCGCCATCATCGTTAAGTTTCTCAAACTATTTGTGGCTATGAGACTGGGAGTTGAATGAAAAGAAAATGAATGTTCTTATTAAATACGGTTTGCAGTGTGTTAGTTTTAATTTCACAAGACCCGAAATACTGCTTTCTTTTAATAGCTGTCTTTGCTGACGAAACCTGTTTTCACATGGAAATGAATAATATTTGTTCCTTCTGGGCGTCTGTAATACGAATTTGAACATTCTACTACGTAGCATATCATAGAGGGAATATTTGAATCAATTCAGCAAATTTATACACAAAATAAAATCGTTCAAATTGAGATAAATTTGCGAATGCCCATTGAAGAGAAGCACAACGTAGCCACAGATAGTTTACTCACATTTCCGCTAGGTGGTACGAATATGGTATACTTGTAATGGATGCAGAAGAAAAGAAGGACGAGACACAAGAATCCTGGAATAAAATAAAAATAAAAAAAGACTGAAATTCGGAATGCAGATTCCTCTAGGCCATAGAAGGAATATTATGAAAGTTGGGCCAAGCTCTCCCTGTGAGCAGTTACGTAGCAGTTACGTGTTCTTTAGAACTATTAACATTTTCAGATGGCAACATATCAGGCCCGTAGTCAGGGGGGGGGGGGGCGGGGGGGGTCGACGACCAACCCATTATGGAAAAAGGTCCGCCTCCCAAATATGGAAAAAGGTCCGACTCAGTGGAATTTTTCAAAAGAGGTCCGGAATTTTTGAAAATCGACCCCCCCCCCCAAGATAACGTCCTGGCTACGGCCCTGCATATGCCATGTAATATTTCATTTCATCAGAAATGATAAGAAACGAAAGAAAGTAGAGCTGTTTTACATTTTCTAAATATTACGAGTATGTTCGAGAAATCCAAACTGGATGAATTCAGGGCTTCTGCTACTTTCCTATACCTCCTCGGGGTTATGAGAAGAATGAGCTACTCATTAGTTTTACCATCACCATCTGTCTCCATCATATTATTTTTACGTTTTTTGACGCAGAAGGTTGAAATTCGGAATGTAGTTTACTAAGAGCATGTTCTACTTTACTGTTTAAATTGGTTTCGATTGGCTAATCAATTTTTTGATTAAAAACGGGTTCAAAATTAATTGAACTCGGGGCTTCCTCTACTTTCCTATACCTCCTCGGGGTTTATATTTAATGGTTTAAGGGTAAGGAGATTGTTTGCGGTAGCTCAACCAGGCGTGGTCCCTGGTTCGAGACCTACCTTATAAATGACTAATTATTGAAGCTTTTTCTTCCTGCCTAATCAAAGCGAACAGTTTTTCCACATCTGTGACTTAATAAAGCCACGATTACATATACGCATTCTAGATATTTGCTGAAAAGTTCATGAAAAGAAATTCATAAGGAGATGCGCCTTCAAAAAAATAAACCAACAAAACAAACCAAACATACCCCATCTTCTTACTTCTTACGTAAACCCCTCCCCAGAAAAAATCTCGAGCATTAAGTCATTTTGTCTACACAGAATCATATTCGAAGAAAACAATGAGGGAAAAAAAAGAAAACTAACATTGTAGTCTCTTATCGCGTTCACGTTCTTGGTAAATTAGTATAACTATAGGCCCATTCGATGAATCCACTGCGACCTCATAGACGCGAACTGCAATCTACATGTACAGGGATCTTTTGTAGGACTGTGGAGAAAACAGATAAGACGTTGTTCTTCTCTTGACGTTAGCTGAGCTAAACGTGAGTCATCGATTGGACTTCCATAATAAACAAACAGTAATTCGAGATAATATTGTGTTTTGTGGTGTGTGTGTGTGTGTGTGTGTGTGCTTTGTGTGATAATTCGAGATAACATTGGCTAATGTAACAACCTTTATTCGAGATTAAAACGCCTAAAGCTCAATGTGTTCCCGGTTAAGGAGCAAAAAATAAAATGCCGCCTGCAAAATGCGTTTAATTTCATTAATAAGGATTCAAAAGTTTAAATTTTCTTCTTCGTTGTTGTTAGAGAAAATTCCGATTCGAGAGAGCAAATTGACAGGTGTTGTCACTTTGACGCAATCACCAGAGCAACGATGGAGCTTTCAAAAGGAAATTGATAAAGCCAAGCGGTGAAGCTGATGAAACCATAAGAGGGAGCGATGAGAATGGGGTGGGTCATATGTTTTCAAAGTATGTAAAATTGTGTAATGTTTTCCTGTTATAATTTGTTTAAATAACCACACATCGTTAAACCCCTTACACTGTGCATCATATTTATTTTTCAAATGTTTTGTGCTTATGATTTTGTGATAAATCTTCTGAAAAAACATTTTTCCGAGACAACTTCTTTCATGCAATTCGGAAAATCGCTAAAGAAAAGAGACCCAGAAACAGAAGAAAATTCTTGAGGTAATATAAGCCTCACAAACGCGAACACGACATGAGCACGAACAATAAAAGTTTGTCATTTGTTCTATGTTTGTATCTGAGTAGATATGAGCCTTGGCGCGACTCTCCTAATCTTCAACATTGGAAGATGATTTGAAAACGTCCTCTCTTGCAGATAGCAAAAACGAATGAAAGCATAGCATAGCATCATTGGGTTTTTCTGTTTCCAATGATGTAACTTGTATACTGTACAACTACAAGTCAAATTTATAATTGGTGGGTGTCTGAATATGTACGTGCACTTTATAGCTTAGCAGCACTGTTGTCTATAGCGGACAGCTCAACACTCATCAAACCGAATTCGAATTCTCCTCAAGAAAGCTCAGCATCAAAAACGTAGGCAATCATGCTTTATAGACTACGTTTTCACCAAGAAATTCATCAGTGTTTGAATGAAAGAAAGGTCATTGGATTGGTTCAAAATCGATTTAGACCTGAATTTTCATCAGGATTGTCGATATCATGACTGCGTGTAAGAGAGTACCTTAACAAACGACTACTTGAATGCAAAGTAAGATCCTTTCTCTAGTTTAAAAATTAATAACTGTTCACCATTTTGTTTTATTTTGATGACTCCATTAACATTAATATTATATAAGACGCCTTGATATATTATGCAGCACTTTATAATTCATAACTGCAACTAATTGGCAAAAGATAATAATTGTAAGCGGCATCTAATAAATTATTCTGTTTCTGGGAAGCCTATTAAGAGATAACGTTGGCGACATAGTAAGACGAGCACAATTATACTCGAGTTGCTACTGGTAAAAGTATACGTTCCAGACTTAAATGTATTAAAAGGAAACGTGTTTTAGGTAGCCCGAGATTATCTTATTATTTTTAACGAACTTAAAAAGGTTATGACTGAAATCTTTGTGTCCCGTGTCCGCACTTTTTTAAAGCCCGGAACATACAAGGTGTTGTTAAATTTCATCACCAAAATGATAGGGGTGAGGGAATATGCGATTCTAAGCAAAAAAAGTTCATATGAACATGGGTCCGAATTTGAACGATAACTGAGATATGAACAGAAATAAAAATGTTAATAACTCACTTTCTACAACATCTAGGAGATGAAACTTGGAAGAATAATAGAGTACATAAAACTATGTATGCCGTTAAAATTTGAACGAATTCCAACGAGTAGTTTCCGAGTTATGCACTCAACATCGTAACACGTGCTCACATGTTGTCAACAGGCCGGGGCAACACAACACCTCCTAGAGAGAAGGCCTTTGGACAAAAGTTGTGTATACATTGTTACATCATTGTTAATCGTATATCTACCAATAATAAGCCCTAAATTTGGCCGCTTGATGATGATGTAACAATGTATACACCTTTTGTCCGCAGGCCTTCTCTCTAGGAGGCGTTGGGCAACACCAACGAGATAGAATACATAGACAGGCTGTCCCATTGGATACAGCGCCCTTCGCGGCGTCTAGCAGCAAACTCGGTCGCCATGTTTTCTTTAGTAAAGCGAAGTCAGTTACGTGTTGGATCAGATAGCTTTACCTGGGTTTCTAGTGACAAAAAGTCGTGGTTTTATTGAGTTTTGTAAAGGATTTTTTTTCTTTTTTCTTTTATAATAGAACGTGAACATGCCTGCAGTTTGTTCAGCGTACAACTGTAGTAATCGAAGCGATAAAATAATATTTATTTCAGATTACAAATTAGTTATATTAATGTAGGCATTTTGTATGTAGGGATCCTCGATTAGGCAAAGCCTATCATGGAAATTTAAATTGCTAAAATAAACCTCAGGTAATGGTAAATTGCGCCCGGGGCATGATGATCATTCTTTCACCCCGTCTTCTCATAGTTGGTCTTCGCGGCGTGGGGGGCCCCCCCCCCCCCCCTCGCTAGCCAGTATTTTTACCTGCAGGATACAGTGATATAAATGTAGAATGAATCACTTGTGTAAATCAAAGTCTTTTGAAAATTATCAGGCCAATGTATACGAGGGTCAAAAGGCTGATTCTATTAAAAAAATAAAAAAATAAAAACGTTAAAATATGAAGTGTTAATTGTACATTTAAAAAATATTTGTCACACACAATCCTTTAATTTAGTGTTCCTTGGTTCCTTTCACAATGCACTTGAGTCAAACTTCCGCGGCAGACTTAAATTGTCAAACTTTTAGGATTTTGTTATTACCACAAACAAAATAAAATTTATTATAATTTGAAATAAAAAGATTATTATATTTCTTAAAAGGTTTTAATTTGATTTTCTGTCAATAAAAATATTTTGCGGAACCCCCAAGGTTTGAAAATCGCTCCTTTAGTCATGGGCTCCTCTACTACGCCCATAGGAAACCATGCTTTAGTTACAGGTCTGCCACGCCGATTATACTAAAGAAAAAATGGCGGACGGACTTTCAATTGGTTTCAAATAAGGCGGCTGTACAGCCACTCTATGTATTCTATCTCGTTGGGCAACACCACTTAAAGAGAAAGCCTGCGCACGGAAAAGTCATACATTGCTACATCATCATACCTAGTCATAATTTACTGCATATTCTTGGTAGAAATACGATTAAAGATGACTACTTATGATGATGTAACAATGTATGACGTTTCCGTAGGCAGGCTTTCTCTTTCGCGGTGTTGGCCGAGGCCTGTCTTTCTCATTGGTCTCGAGTGAGAGCCATGCTGCAACAATGGCATGAAACAGGACCCTATTATAGCTGATTGACAACTACTACTCGCGTGTGGCTTCGATACTTAAAATAACGGATAATAAAATTTTTCATCAATTTCCATCGATAAAATTTTCTCTGTATATATAATTCATACATAAATGTGCTGTAATTATGATTTTACGCTTTATTCTCTCGCTATTCACCCCTTCACTAATATGTGCTTATACACTGCCCTGCCAAAGGTCCGAGAATTATCCGACTTTGAGAGAGGGATGACTGTGGGGTGCCGCATTAGCGGGAAGTCACTTCGCGAAATCAACGCTTTGACTGGGCATCCTCTTTCCACCGTGTATGATGTTGTGCACAAATACGAACAGACAGGTGCAACAACGACAACAAAACTTCACTCCTGTCGCCGAGAGATAAAGTGCTCTGTCTCAGGTGGTGGTTAGGCATCGCAAGACACTGCCAGACGTCACTGCTGTCTTTGTAGGGAACCTAGACGCCTACTCACCAGCCGAAGCCCGTGGCCCATCAGTGCGCAGAGTGCAAAGTGCCCTCCATGAGATTGGCTTCTGTGGGAGAGCCAGAAAGAGGAAGCCATTCGTCTCAAGGGTGAATGCTGTTCGTCGTCTAATGTGGTGTACGGAACGTCGTCAGTGGACTAGTGATGATGATTGAGCAAAGGTCATGTGGAGCGATGAAAGCTGCTTCACCTTCCAACAATCTGACGGTCGTGTGTGGGTCTGCAGACGGCTCAACGAGAAATATGATTAGTGTGCCTCGTACCCACAGTGAAGGACTCTGGCGTGGAGGTCATGGTGTGGGCCTTCTATACAGCCGGCATAGGATCCATCACCGGTGTCGGCATGCGACTGAATGCTCCCCCCCCCTGTACCAAGAGATGATGGAAACGCACCTTCCTAGAGCGATGATGGAGTTCTATGGCACCTCATCGGATTGGTTCTTCCAGCAGGACAATACCCCATGTCATGCCGCTCGTTTAACGCAGGCATGGTTCGCCCGTGCGGAAATCCGGTTATTGTCCTGGCCTGCGCAACTTGAACCCAATCGAAGCATTGTAGGATGTGCGGGAGCACCGTGTACGGATGTACATACCCCTGGTCACGAATACGAATCGTCATCAGTTGCTGGACCGTTTGACGAATGAATGGGACCGTATCACACAAGGGGAGTGTAAACAATTTGTGAGCTCTCGTTGTAGCAGTAATTGTAGCAAAGAGTAGCCCAACACGTTACCGACGACAGCATTTCCATAGAGGGCACGTGGAGCGGGGTGTCCGGATACTTCTGGCATGGTCGTGTATACATCTCACTCAAACATGCTCATACAAAATCCAAATCACTCATTTACACGCTCATTTATTGTCCTGTTCTTCTTTTCACATTTAAATTGCTCAAACTTTTAAAGTTCCTTTTGGTAAAGATAGCTTTCGCATTCTCGTCTCTCTCTGTTTTTATTCGTTTCTTAGCAAAAGCCCTTTAAACAATAAAGTACGCGCCTGTATGCCTGTTTAATTTTCTTAGTGAACGGAATTAACTCAATTAGACTCGACTTCTTGTCGCTGGTGGTGTATCTACTTCATCCGTGGAATCGTTAGGCTTATTTTTAGAATCGTCCTTTGTTTTTTAAAGTCAATTCTTCTTCTTCTTTAATGCAGGAGTCGAATTTGAAAGTCCTCTTTTTCCCTCCGCCGGACATTATTTTGTGGGTTTGGCGAGCGTCTGTTCTGTGCTTTCCGATGGGGGAAGGGGAAGCGAACGATAAATTTGTCTGATCGACTTCTGTTTCCCGGGAAGTTCCTTTGGCGGGCGGGTGAGGACGAAACAGGAAACGGTTCCTCCTATCGATTTTTATTATCGTCTTCTTCTGGTCCATCGATTTCTCCCTCGCTCCTTCGCGGCAAAAGAATTGGGAAGATTCGGTTCCATTCTTCCAGCACCACTACCGCCAGCCCTCTTCCGTATCTTTTTCCCTGACTGATGAGTAATTAATTCAGTGCCAGAGCCGACTTGAGATTGGCATCGTTTTCTTTCCTTGTTAACTCTTCTACTCCGATTACTGGCATGTTACATTACATGGCTCTCGCTCTCTCTTTGTCTCTTTCTCAAACCCCGCCTCCAAACTTCTCTTACTGAAATGCCACCGATTTTTGGATCGCAACTGAGAAAAGAAGCGCAGGGAAAGACATAAGACGACGAAACACGGAAGAGGATCTGAATAAAAATAAAATGTTGCAAACGTTCCAAGAAGAGCTGTAGCTATGATGCACAAATAATTTTAAATATGAAAATTTAGATTTTAGCTAAAGCTTCTAATAAACAATGGAGAATCATTTAATTCCTTCCAAATATACGTCTACTTTATTACTCGCGTTCACCAAGCAATTTACCAAGTAATTTAAATTGCTTTATGGAAACCATAGTGCACGTATGTCTCGTACAACCGTACGGTTGCAGTATAATTATTAGTGTAACATGAGTAATTAAGGCAAACAATGTAGTGCACAATGTTTGCATTAATTACATTTCATGTCGTGTTTTATTATAAATATCTTAGCTCTATACTTCTCACGTTCCTTTCTTGGAGGTACACCATACCAAAATTATTGAATGTCCTATTCTCAGTTTATTGTGCGAAAATAAATTTTTGAATTGTTTATTACTCATTCGTTTGTCTTCATTCTCTTTTTTACTTATTACTTATCAATTAACGTACTATAATTAGTACGTGGGTTATTCAGAAAGAAAGGTCCGTTTTGTAATAAAAACAAAACTACTATATATATTTTCAAATTTTTTTCTTTACCAAACTCTATGTACCTTTAACTATTTTTCCACATTGTTTCCAAGTGTATTTAAGCACTTGTCATAGGGCTCAATGTACTTCCGCATGACCACCCGCCTTACAGTCCGGACCTCGCGTCCAGTGGCTACCACCTGTTCCGGGAGCTAATGGAGTTCATCGGCAGCCTGTATTTCCGCTACGCTAAAACAGTAAAAACTGCGGCATCTCCCCCCCCCCTGGCCACCTTCTTTGAGGGGGGGGGGGGGGTATAGGAAGGGTGTCAGAGAGAAGCAGAAAACATTGCAATTATTGGAGTCATGGCGAAACGTAGCGATTTATCCGACCTTCAAAACGGCATAATCATCGACTTCCGAGCCAAGGGCGGCAGTATTTCCGAAACGGCTATTTTGTGAACTGTTCGCGTGCAACCGTGGTGAAAGTGTACCGTGCATGGCAGAATGGCAATACCCAAAATCAGCGTCGTGCTATGTGTGGCTCACCACGGGCCATAGATAACGGAAGTGAACGACGGCTACGAAGATGCGTGCAAGCGAACAGACGTGCAACCGTGAACCAACTGACCTCCCAGATGAACCAGGGAGCTACCAAACGTGTACCCTCTAAGACAGTTCAGCGAAAGTTGCTGCGTATGGGGCTCCGTAGCAGACGGCTGGTTCGTACACCGATGCTGACGGCTGTTCACCGGCGACAAAGACTGACATTTACACGCCAGTACCGCAACTGGACAGCAACAGAGCGGCGAAAAGTGTCTTTTTCCAATGAATCACGGTTTATGCTCCATCGACAGATGGGCGATGGCGTGTACGGCCTTCAGCGTCAGAAAACAAACACACAAACACCCTGCAACACGTGCCGCAAGGGTCCAGGCCGGAGGAGGCAGCGTTATGGTCTGGGGAATGTTTTCATGGCATGTCCACCCCTACATGCAGATTGTATTTCCTCAGCACGATGGAATCTTCCAGCAGGATAATGCGACGTGCCAAACCGCGCGCAGTGTCCGTGCGTGGTTCGACGAACACGAGGATGCATTTACGGTACTCCCCTGGCCCTCAAACTCTCCGGGTTTAAACCCCATAGAGCATCTGTGGGATCACCTAGATCGGGTTGTTCGCGCCATGGATCCTCCACCGCGCAACCTACGGCAGCTCGCCACAGAACTGGAGTCGGCATGGCTTCACATCCCTGTTAGTACCTCCCAGAACCTTATTGACTCTCTTCCTGCCCATCTCGCAGCTGTCCGCGCCGCGAAACAGATTGTAGCTACTGACAGATGGTCACATTAATAATAATTTATTTATTTATTTATTTA